>JAUESO010000136.1:0-155773 GCA_030914385.1 Drosophila antonietae
TATCAATCGTCATCAGTTCTTAACTGTTTCGTGATTATGCACGATTCACTCAACTCTAATATAACGCCGAGTTCCTCACATATCAATCGGCTGCAGTTTCCCAATGGGATATATTGCATACATAGAGATATATTGTGTGAGCATCGATGAATGATGAGTTTGCTGTTTAAACACGCTCTCCGAGGCCAATACAGATTTTTAATTATGCTTCGCATGTTGCGCTCTCGCCGGACTGTGATGTGTGTTTCATAAGTCATACTTCAGTGGGGGAACGACGCGCCGAGTTATTTGATTCGGAATGCAGCGTTGCCCCACCGATCCTGATGCTGGCCGAGTCCTGTGTGCCGAGTCCTCTGTACACTGGCTACACGATTGCGTGTTGGCCCAACACCCAAAGCAATGCAGGCATTTCTGCATCTGCAGATAGCGAGTCAGCTGCGTGTACCTTGCCACAGGCATTCCATCGGTCACAGTTCCCCATATTGAACTGAGCCACCTGCAGAATTGGACCAAAAACATTGCTGTGGGAAATTTCAGCTCTAATTGCTGTTAGCTAATGATATTGGCTGAAACTAATATAAATATTCTTGCAAAGAATTCACCAAAATATGAAACTAAATGTAGCAGAAAACTTAAGAAAAAAACTTGTTAATAAAAAATATTTATAAATTTCATAAAAACTATTGAAATTTTATTAAAAATAATATTTAAAATAAATTAAAAAATATCCAAGGTATTAGTACCTTGATAAATAAAAATGAAATGAAATTAAAAAAATAATAATAACATTAAGAAATTTAAAAAAAAAAATTACTGAAGCCCGAAAAAGTATGCTATACTATTTCGATATGTTTGCTTAATTTCAATTTTAATTTTTTAATTTCTTTTTATTATTATTAATTTCCACTACTAACGTACGGTGCCCACATAAGCCAGATGGTGAAAAGGTGCCAGTTCAGTAAACTATCGCTCCACAGTAAAATGAAAATTTATAACGTGATTGTGGCACCAGTATTCACATATGCCATACCTTTATGGGGATCTGCTGCGCAAACACACATTGAAAGAATACAAATTTTACAGAACAATGTACTCAGAAAATGGACTGGAGCCGAATGGTTCGTGAGGAACGACACACGCCATACAGATCTCAAGATGCCGACTATAGCAGAGCTCATTGGCCGACACAGCTCAAGATACGTGGCAACTAGCGGCAAACCTACACGTCAACACTATAACCAGAAGACTAAGAAGATGCCATCCCCTAGATAATCGTGATATAAATTAAGTAGAATATAATAGAAATTGAAGGCATTAAGCCATCTCCTTAGCTAAGGTAAATTTAGGCATGCGCTATAGAGTCAAGGACAAAAAAAATTTGAGTTTCCTTTGCATACTCTGCATGCAATGCATGCGATAATAGATTTTCCACAGTTGATATTCTTGCAGTCTTTTCTTTTCCTTTTCACTTTGGTCATTTGCCTTTGCGCGATGAAAATGGATTTTAATAAATAATTGTGAAGGCAAAGTGCAGGCAAACGAATTGGAACAACACGAAATTGCGACATTGGCTAATTTAAAATTAAAATGGAAAATTAGCAGTTAGCAAAATCATTGGCAGTATCTCAAATAGATAGAAGATCTTGCCTGAAAGGCAGCGAAAATAGCAAATGATAAACGTTACAAACTATCGATAATTGTTATAGGTTCATAATAAATCTCGCTCGATAAAAGATATTTGTATATATAATGAGTTATCGATATATACATCTATACAAATGTTTGATTATCGACTCCAATTTGAACTTAGCCAACAGTACTCAATTAATCGATAAGTAGCAATCAAATGCGCAATAAATAACAGTGTGTATATATAACAATCGATAAATGATTAACATATGCTATGCGATAAGCATGTTATCGATAGGCATTAAACATTTGTCTATTTTAGCAGAATTGAGTGGTAAATTATAATCGAATGTTAACAAGCAACTAGTTATCGATAGCTGATAAATTGTATCTTAATTGTTGCCGTTTAGCGGCAATCTATATTTTTATCGATATATTATTTGATTGATGTACATTTGACTGCTTGAGCTTAACTATAATCAACAGGCGATAAACCATAATGCGATGTTAATTATAAAATAACTGATGTTAGTTATCGATAAATGGCAACATGTATTTTTATCGATATTTTGTTGCTATTCTGTAACTAATAGGTAAACAATCAAACAATCATGTTCTAAATTAACTGCAACAACTTATCGATAAACGATTACTGAAACTTATTTACATTTAGCAGTAAATCTAATCAAAGCGTAAGTAAATCTAATCATAGCGAATATTTAGTCAATTTAAACGAATACTTTAACGAATTCAACTTGTTAATAATAATCATATTTTTACCTTGCATTACAAAGCCCTTGGCCTGGCCCGCCCCAACTCTAACGAGCGGGCGAGCATTCGCAACTGCCTTTGACATTTAAAGCTTTATAAAATATATAAAATTTTCTATGAATTTCTATTGCAATGCACAAACACACACACGCACACACACAGACCCCAGTCCCATTGAGAATTTATATATGTGCATGTCTATGTAATGCATATATAAAATATGCTACTGCAAAGCCCATTTGCCCCACATTCGGCATATGTCAACATAATCCATGGCATTATTTTTGCCAGCTGTCGGTGGTTTTACGGCGAGTACTATTGCGGTCAAGTGAATTGAGATGGGTGAAAATTGTGATAAATACTATAATGAAATATTGTATTAGATATAGGTATTTATATGCAAATGATGTGCAGACATTAACAGGCCCATGAATGCATATTTTGTAATTAATCGATAACGATCAACGATAGGCACAACATGCACAACTGTACGTGGAGTTGAGCCTTAGCTGTAATTATGCATGAGTTGCGCGTGTAACGCTATTTGTCAGCTGCTCAATCATCATTGTATCCACACACACAGACACACACACACACAGTGGCACTGCGTTGAGCGTGATTGAGATTGATCAGTGTTTATGTTAAGCCGCAGCGCGGCGACGCTTGGCAAACATTTTGACGCCGCATTAGCGACATGCAACATGCAGCACATGCAACATGCAGCTGGGTTAAATATTTGCGCATGCTTTGCATGGCACTCAGGTCTCACTGTTGCCACAAATACCCGTTGACTACATTTGCCGCATGCCGCATGCCGCATGCCACATTTGCTGCACTTGACAATTGCAGCGACCGCCCACAGCTGATGAATGTCATGAATGCTGCTGCTGCTGCTGCTGCTGCTCATTTTACTCAAGCCATAAAATAAGTTCGAGCCGTCATAATGTTGCACAGTTGCAGATGCCAGCGGGCGGGTGGGTGAGCGGTGCAAGTGGAGCTGCTGCACCCTGTCGTGCGGTGCGACTCACATTTCACTTTCGCAACTTGCCAAATGGCAACTGGCAACCAACTAGATAAAGAATTCATGAAATACATCAAGCACAGGCAGCAGCAGCAACAACAACAACAACAACACATAGCTGTAGGGTATGAACGACTAGGGAATGCCCTACAATTAGCATTGGCGCTGAGAAGCCGTCGAAAAAGTTTCTTCTTAGCTAAGCTATTTATGCAATTTCTTTTAGCTTGCTCACTTGAGCTGGCATTGATATATGCGCGACTATGAGATACCCTGTTTTTGGTTAAAAATTATTCTAGCTGTGCTAAAATACCTTACAAGTATCACACAAACCGATAAGAAGTCTTGCAGCAACTAATATAACAGATAAGTGAGCTTAACACAGAGGTATACGAGTGACAGATACCCTGTATATTGTTCACATGCAGGGAATGTTTAACTAGCTGGGAATGATCAAAATATGAGTAAACTCAAAGAAAAATAAAAGAGATAAATACTACAAAGAAAGTTACATACGACTAGAAGATACCCTGTTTTTGTATATAATATGAAATCAAACAAAAATTAAGAGTATTGGAAGATTATACATTTATTGAATATATGCCATGCTCTATGACAAGCTTTCAAGAATAGAAGAAGACAAGAATATTTGACTCTAAAATATATATTTCTATATCAATAAAGAGAAATATCAAGTATACGACTAGAAACAAAGTTTTAGCACACTGTTCCCACCCATTCTCGAGGAATACAGTATACAAAATATACTAAGTATATGAAACTTCTCTAATTATCAAAATAGATGTAATACTATGAATCGATATTTATCGATTGTGGCAAAATTGTCAAAAGTGATCAATAATGCGAAAGCAACAACAACAAAATCAACGTCTTTAGCTCTTGAGTCTATGCAAATGTCTCACGCTATTCAACTCCGATCGATATCACATATCGATACTTATCGATTGACTTCAAATATATATGCACGAAGAAATATGTGCGTAAGCCAACAGCAACCTACCCCAAGCAGATGAATATATGAAGGGGCACAGGGTATACCTAACAACCGCAACCACAACGAAAAGGATTCCTGAAGCTGACGCTGACGCTGACGTAGATAAGGATGACGCCACTTGCCAAGCAGTTTGCTGTCCACTCAGCTCTTCTGCCAGGGCTACCCAAAAATGAAAAAAAAAAAAGTGTGCAATGACCATCAAAACAAATATGCAACGATTTGTATTCAAATTATGTTCACTTCCATTGAATTCGCTCTAAATAAAAGTGCAATATGTTTAAATTGAATGTATCTCTCGGAAAACGAAAGAGCTAAGGACAGAGAAAGAGACAGGGACAATGATAGATGGAGCTAGATAACGAGAAAGAGAGAGGGAGAGTAGAGAGCTTAAGATTAAGTATTTCTGTTATGCGAAATGACACTACAGAGACGACGCAATGAAAGATACTCTCTTTAATTGTATACCCTATGGATATGCATGCTGTATATGAGCAAGAAATATTCATGCCAGGAGGGAAGTGGATCGATTGAACTCGAATTGAGTAAGATTTTAATATTTGTATTTCCATTTGCTTATATAAAACCAGATACAATAACTATACTTGATTGCGAAGCAAGTCAGATATAAAGTTCTTTTCTTCCCGGAAAGCTCAATAAGGCAAAATGCAAGGGACTCAGCTCTGGCTAATATCTGAATTGAAGTTGAGCTCTCAATGGCTCGAGTTAAGCCAATACAAATTCCATTTAGCCCAAGACTTCTTTGACTATCAAATTGCAAAAGTTGAAAATTTGATGAAAATTCTTGAATTCGCATTAAAGCCGAGGTGAGCGGGAATAGGATGTTGTATGTAGGTGTGCAAAGGACTTTGAATGGATTCGAATTGGAAGCGGAAAGGCTTAAAGCAATTTTAAATGTCAGCAGAAAATTCATTAAAATGCAATATGTAAACGCAAATTGATAAAGAAATATGTGGCAAATGGCTAACCAGAAGGAAGTGGCCCGGCAGTTGGGTGGCTGAAAGTTGCCTCGAAATGCTCCCGGCTATGCTAACCTAGTTGCACGGAATATGGACACGGATCCAACTAAAAACCAAGACAAAGGCAAAGAGGGAGAGAGAGAGAGAGAGAGAGAGGGGAGAGAGCAGCAGGGGACGGAGGTGAGGCGAGCAAGTGCATCTGCAATTGGGAATGAAAACGTGTTTGGGTCGATTCTTGGACTCTGTGCAGCAGCGGGTGCAAGGCCATCGAGTGTTGGCACAATCTAATAGAAAGTTTAGCTAGCACCGCAAAACCTGTAACATTCCATTGACTGGCAGCTTCGATGGTTCGGTTTGCTTGGATTGCTTTGCTTGGGTTACCGCTCGGTTCAGAATCGTTGCCAGCATCCTTCGTCCTTCGTTGCGCTGCTCCTGCTCTGGTCATGGCAAACATTTGCCATGACTGGCGGGCACAAATAGCTATACATTTTTGCAGGTAACTTTTTAATTAAAGCTGATGCCAATGAAGACAACGTCTCCAATCCCCACATCGACCAGCAGCACCTTCTCCAATCTTCATCAACAGTCAGTCGTCTGTTGGCCATTTCAACGTTGTTGGACTCGAGAGTGCGGTTTGGCCAAAATGCTTCGTTTGTGCAATTGCATTCCTTCTTGTCCATGTGAAAATATATTTGATTAGTTTATTGAAATTCTAAATACAAGTATATATAGTATATATGTATATATATGTATGTATACAAAATATCTCCATTTATTACAAATACCCATTGAAAGCTGCTCAAAGTGAAGGGTATTCGAATGTCAAAGAATAATTTGATAGCTAATCTCATATGAAACATATTTAACGTTAATATTTGCATATATATTTGCTGTGAGTTATCGATAACTTGCATCGATTACATTAAATACTTCTTAAAATATTCATTTTTATCGAATATTATTTTTTAAGGTAAGTCTCATGGAATTACACTCAAATGAGCGGACTTTGAACAATGTGAATGTATCGATAAATTTGTAGTAATCGATATATATTTTATATGTGCTGCTAAACGAAACTTGTCTAGCATTATAAGCCTGCGTTACATTAGAGAAGTCACAGCAAAATGCATATTCGCATGCCTAGTTCGATAAATGGACATGTAATCGATAACAATACAAATCTGTATTTTAGCTGTATAAGCAAATCGACTAATTAGACTTTTATATAGTATGTACAGATAAAAAATATACAAAAATAAAAAATTTGTTGCTCTGATTCCCTAGAAGATTTCCTTTACAACAAGTTATCAACAAACGAACAAATTCTACAGAGTATCTGTAACTTCATCACACATACGTCAAACACATTTGTTTGGCATGCAATTTATTAGCTAGTCAGCTTAAAGTGCGTTAGGCTGAATGAGCTAAAAATTCGTATCTCAATTTGAAAATAATTTATTGAAAATGTTTTGCGTAAATGGAATTCCTATTGCGAAACGACAAAATAACATGAACTGGCATACAGTAGCTGCTAATTGGCACAAAGGACATGGAATTTATAGTGGAATACAGTGAACACTCACTCAATGTCAATTGAGTTGGTCAGCAGAGGAGAGCGTACTTTAACTGGCTTCAAGCGTAAAACTGAACATCGAATAAAAATCAGTTGATATAACTAGTAATACAATACATATTATCTTAATCTTTGAAATGCTATTTTTATTTGATGTCTGGAGAAATACAACTTTCTGGGCATTTTCTCATTTCGATTTGAAATCCAATTAAAATTAAACGACTATTAAATTTTCAGAATGATTTCATTGAAAGCGCTCGGACGATATTAAATTATGACACAAGTCACAAGTCAGAAGTCCTTTTGCAATATAATAAAACTAAGCAAACAACTCAACCTCATAAATAGTTAAAAGCACAAGGAAAAAAAAAAGTGGACGTGTAGGTGAAGTGCTCTTCAGAAATGGACCAAGTAATACCCTGTATATAGTTGTAAGAGAAGTGTACTCAGCTCTTAGTAGACTTAGAATTCATAAATATCGAATAAAACATAGAAATATCGAGTTTAAAGGGGAAAATGTTTATCGATATGTATCGATTTAAATGTTAAGCAGTTGCACGAATTATGTAACATATAATTATAAAATATATAAAGTTGAAATATACAATATAACTTGAAAATAAGTAATAAAATAATATTAAAATACATATATATGCTAACAACAATATATACAAATATAAATTAAAATATATATAATATTAGTCATTTACTCTTACTCTCGATATAGAAACACTTACAGCAAGATAAGAGCTGACTGCTTAGCAAACTCTATTTCTGTTCTGCTAAAGTGCGTAGTATTTAAGAGCTACTCTTCGTGCGCGTCCATCACCCGCATCAACTTACCAATGCACAGCAACAATAGCAAAAGAAACAGCAGCAGCAACAACAGCAACGCACACACGTTGGCTATCCACGTGCCAACGCGTGTGAATGTGTCCCCATTCGGCATGGATCCATGTCCATTCGCTTCGTTCTTCATACCACTTGGGCAGCTGTTGTTATTGTTGCAGCTGCTGTTGCTGGGTGCTGTTGTTGCTTCCGGTGCTGTTGTTGCTGCTCTTACTGCTGCTGCTGCTGCTGCTGCTGCTGCTGCTGCTGCTGCTGCTACTGATATTGTTGTTTGTTGTTGTTTTCATTTTTATTGCCCGGCAGCCACATTCGAAGTGAAACTGAGTAGACGAGTAGATGCCGGACGCTGCGTGTTTGCACTGTCCGCAACTAATTGGATTGACGTCGGCCATTCAGCAACGAACGCCAATCACCAGACGTTTTAATATTTACTCTCCCTCTCTAGTTTTCGCCCACTCTCTTGCCGTCTCACTCTCCCACACACACATGTGCCATGCTGTCATTTGAAATGAGCAGCGGGCCGCCATTTTGTTATAAATAGCTGGCGATCCATTGCAGAGATGGGCGCGTCCACAATGATCGAGTATCGATATATACTTGTAAGGAGCAAAGGAACGATATTTACAAAGGCTCCTATCAGGCGATCACCTATCGATATATTTGTTGTAAAACGTAAACAAACGATATTTACAATAGGCAAACGCAATGAATATTTTTTTGTGCATTCATTCCATTTCATTTTCAGTCTCAATAAATGGTAGTGACATAACGGCGCGAACATTGTGTGTGCTTTATTGGCACATAAATAAATAAATGGCGGCCATATTGCTGAGGTGTGCATTTCGTGGATAAATAAATAGTCAATGTGTGTGTCCACGCGCTGGCAGTAAAAAGAGCAGCAAAAGCAAAAGTATTTAAATGGCAACGAACAAAAAGGAAAACACATACATATGCACGCTTTCGATTAAAATGACAAACGATTTTAATCTAGTAATTATGTACGTGATCACACAATGCTTTAGTTAACTCGGGATTTTTAGGCAAACTGCTCAAATGTCATATTAAGGTTAAATTAAAGCCAGAATTTTTGCAGAAATTTTGCACATTTATTTTGTTTAATATTCAATGCATCTAATGAAATGAAATACAGCACTTTTCAAAATCCACATCATTAGCAAGCAAATGCATTTTTTATTATGTGATAATAGTGCAAGCACTGAAAGTCATAATTAAACCATCCACGTGACCCGTAATAGGCCAGCCTCTGCTCCCATTACCGTTAACGAGCAACATACGAACCAGCAGCCAAGCAGTCAGCCAGCTAGCCAGCCAAGCAGTTAGCCAAGCAAAGGCAGCCCCATCTTGGCTCGTACTCCATGTCCACTTGTTGTGCGCACAGACTTCAAGTTCTGCCCTCTGCCTCCCGTTCTTGTTTCTTGCTTCCCTCTTTAAACAATACAAAAAAAAACAAAAAAAATGGAGAATAACAACTACAAAATGTTAAGAGAAATTGAATGCCCGAGGCCATTGGAGTCGGACGATGGACGCTGCAGCAGCCATTTGGCAAACGTATCGGCCAGAACTCTGAGCAGCGGCATCTCGAGGCGACTTTGTTGCAAAATGTGCAACAAACAGAAGCAAAAAAAAAATAATGGAAAGAAAAAAAAAACAATCGCTTTAAAAGTTGCGCAGAGACAGCTCGTTTGGATGGGCGGGCGGGGCAGGGGATTGGCGTCATCAAAACATTTCACAACGTCGCTTCGTTTTAATGGCGGCCAAGTCGTCAACATGGCCGCGCCGACGATGCCAACGGTAACGGTAACGGTAATGGCAAAGGCGCAGCCCCGCCCCAAAGCGTCCAACCTTTTGTTGCTTAATTGGCGCGCTGGACGGCAGACCCGTTGCATCAGGCCAGAGTAACTGGTTATTCGATTTAGAGATGAGCCAGGCAAATAACTATCGATACATATTTATTTAAATATTCAAATGCATTATATGAATCCATATATAATATAAATTACTTAATTTTAGTTTGTAATTAAAATGAATTACTCTCATTATATTTGTATCTACTTTTTCCTTATTATTAAGCGTTTTGCATTTCTATTTGTGCATGCACATGCATTTGCAACTTTTAAATACATTTTAATTTCTGGTCGTGTCACGTGTCACGCTCACGTCGCTAAGTGCAATGTGATGAGTTCAGCTTCCCACGGCCTGCATATGTAATTGAAGAGGGCAGGCCAACAACATTTTGTGCCGTGTGCGCGATTCGTTCACGTCCACACGCCATTTGCATTCTGGCATTTGCCATTGTCCTGCAGCGGGAGATGCTGTTGTACGTGTGCGCCATATAACTTTGGCAACGGCCAACAAATACGTAATCACAACAACAACAACAACAGCAGTAGTAGCAGCAGCAGAGAGAAGGCGTCAGGAATGACAGCAACAAAACAACAACAAAACAATGTGGCAAATGTTCAACGTGAGGCGTTGGCAGCAGTTGCCTCGGCAGCGACTCGAGCCAGGGGACTAGGGGACTCAACGTAAGCCAGCGACTGAGACTGGGACTTTGGGCATCAGCCGCAGCAGCAGCGGCGGCAACAGCAACAGCAGCAGCTGGGCGGTCATTCCAGTTATGTCACATGGCTGACTTAATTCATTCATTTAGACGACTCTCACAATTGTAGGTGTAGCGTCCTCTGTCGGCAGCATTGACAACAAGAGCAGCAAATATGACAATTGCCATATGACACTATGCAATACCCTGTAATTGAAGCATTGGAAACCAAGTTGACTAAAGTGAGGCGATAATCTGAGATCTAAGAATCTTATGAAGATACAATTTAAAAAATATTAATCTAAGAAAAAAATAAATGAAAATAAATATAAATAAATTTATATTATTACAATTATAAATATGTAAATAAATTTAAAAATAAGTATAAAGAAAAATTGTAATGAATGCTCTATTCGAATACTTTTTCCCCATATTTGCCATGCACAAATAATAGCTTTTTCGTTCATATATCCCTTGACATAACTGTATTTACAGGGTATAATAACTTCTGCTGCAGCAGTCAGTCAGTCAGTCAGTGGAGAGTCATTATGGCACCGACATTGTCAATGGCCTGGCACTGGCGAATTATTATTGCCTGGTGCAGGCAGTTGGACGCCAACGACGCCCAACATGCTTCTCATTGTTCCCCAGTTCCATTTCTCTGTCCCGGCATTGTACGCTCTGCATGCAAATGCAATTGCAATTGTGTTGTGTATGTATGTAGGTGTGTTTGGCTGAGTGTCTGTGGCAGTGTCCGTGTCTGTGCCTGTTTCTGTGCTGTACATACACACGTATGCATGTATGTATGTATGAGCTTTGTGTTCGCATGACATGTGTGCTCCATCTTGTTATGACATTTGAACCATTTTGTACAGGTGAGAAATGGGTGGGGCAACGACATGACTGCAACAATTTGTCAGCTAGTCAATCAGCAGCTTGAGTGTGGGCGTCACATACTTAGTTTAGATTATCTCAAAGATACACAACGATACACATGCATATGTATGTATGTTCATGAAGAAACGGTTAATATTGTGTGACTCCTGGTTAAGTAGGGTATGCTGATCAAGAGGATAGCGCATTGAATGTTGTGTGTGCTGACGACCTCTTAGATTGGCTACCGATTATAATTTATATATATATTTAATAAGTTTTATTTGGTCTCTCTTAGTAATTTAAATATATTAACAGCCCTTTCATACAATTTAAAATATTCGATATAAATATCGATAACGCCGATTTCAAGTGATATGTGATCTGTATACTTGACTTATGGCGCTCAAGTAATTAAATTGTTCAAAGGCTCATAAGGCGTTGCTGCTTGAATGAGTGGCATAATAATACGTATATGACTTTTTTGTACTATACTTTCATTTTTTCATGTAAATTTAATGCAACACACCAACTTGATAGAAATGCATTTCAAAGCGCAACAGTCGTGGTATTGCATCAGCTGGCAGCACTGCAGTGCTGTAAAGCGCATGCGCAACAGCGTTGCCATACATTTATTTCAAATTTGACTTTTGCGCTAACGAACGTCGTAGAGAACGCCAGAAACGAGAGAAAACGACGCTGAAAACTATATTTGAAATATAAATTCAATAAAAAAAACCGAAACATACAAATTATAGTACATATAAACTGTGCAATATGCTGAGTACTGCAATAACCACACAAATGACAACGCTGCGCACAAGCGCCGCCGCCACCGCCGATGCCGTCGCGTCCTTGGCAAACAACAAAGGACCACAAATCGAAAGAAAAGAGAAGCAACAAGTGTCGCAACAAGTTGCTGCGAATCTAACCGAGATTATAACCAAATTGCAATTGGACTATGGCCATTACAAATATACCGTCTATCGCTGTGCCAGCAAATTTCTGGCACTGCAAAAGATATTTCACAGTAAGCTAAATATATTCAATACATATTTCGCGCATTGCATTTGATTGCATTGATTTACTCGAACTTTACAGCTAGCAAAATACCTTATAAACTGGTGCTGGCCATATTACAGCGCCATGGCATGCCCGTCAGCAACGGCAATTGTAATTTGAATTTGATGGTGCCGCCATTCCAGCTCACCTCGCTGCTGCACGACATTTACTTTGCCTGCGAGAAACTGGGACACTTTACGAAAACGCAAACCTATCAGCTGGAGACGGCCACAGGGCTGTTGGCCAACTTCTTTTGGAACATATACGATCCGTAAGAGTAGCCAATGTGATGCATAAATAGATTTATCAATCTCTTTTTCTCCCATTGCATTGCAGGCAACGTCGTCACTCCATTTCGTTGCTGGAGATCAAGGTGACATTTTTGCTGCTCTGCAAACTTTATAGCAGCGAGCACATGGTTGATGACTTCTATAGCATGCTGGCAGATGCCAAATCCCAATGCGTTTCGCGCTATGCATTCGAACAGCTGCTGCACACGCTGAGCAAGCTGCTCAGCTATCTGGGCGAGTCCAAAGCCTATGGTGCTCACAATTTGCAGCCCATGCTGGAGCAATCGTTTGCCCGCTGTCCACATGGCCTCGCCGGCCTGGGCGAGCAGCAGTTTCATAATCTGTGGACGCACACACAAACACGCTTCCTTATCTATGGCAATCTGTTGGCTCTGATTAAACGCATTGAGGATACGGAGCATTTGATACACAGCAATCAGTGCGCCGGCTGTCGCATGGAGCACATCATTGGCATACGCTTCAAGTGTCAGGTATGCCGCGATCTGTCGCTATGCCTGCCCTGCTTTGCCTCGGCCGTGCAGGTGAGCGGCAAGCATGAGCCATCGCATCGCATGTGCGAAGTCTTTGTCGAAGATCAGCCACAGCCAAAACGCTGGACACATCACTTGGCACGCCTCTGCAGCTGGTTTCCCTATGCGCAGAAAAGCCAGCGTGCCGATGCCGAGGAGGAGGAGCGACGCGGCTTCTGCAATGCACAGGAAAGCGGCGCTGGCATCGGTCAGCCTAGCAATGCAACCGAATTGGCACCCATTCCGGCCGAGACGCGCAGCATTCGCAGCAACTCCACGCTGCGTCTGAAGGCGTCGCCCAGTCAGAAGGCGCAGCCACAGACGCAGCTGCAGCCGCAACGGGAACTCTGTATGTTGTTAGAAAAGTATTTAGCTTATGTTATATTCAGTTAGCTGATCAGTTAGCTACTTGTTTTAAATTGACTTGCCATTTACATATCTCTAGCATTTCCCTATTCAGTTATAATAATCTCCATCTATATTGCAGGCTCCTTAACTGGCCTGGCAAGCAGCGCCTCGGAGCGTCTGCAATCGATTATCGATCGTGTCCTGCTGCAGAATGTGTGAGTAGCAAAGACCAAGTCAATTTTTGCAAATAGCTTTTCACACAACACACATTTCTCCTTACGCAGTAAACTGGAAATGCAGCTGAAGCAGCTGTCGAATACGTCGAGCGATCAAATATGTGATTTTCTAAGCGCGCATCAAAGTTTTTTGCTGCAAATAATTGAGGATATGCGACAGCTATCGGTGAGCGTTTAATGAGCTATGTGTGTATATAGAAATGATATCTAAATAATAAATTGATTTGCAGCGCGCCTCATCGGCGGCCCCACTGATTAGCTCCACATTTCTGAATGCCAGCACGCCGCAACGTATGTCGCCGCCTGAGGCAAAGGCTGTCTACGATATGTACGCACCTGTTGGAGCCAATTTGACGCATTCAAGTAATTTGAAAAATAATTAAATAACTTGTAAATTCAAAGTTTATCTCCTTAGTCAATGGCGCTGAGCTGAATCGCAGCTATCTGGAGGCCAACAAGTCGGATTACTCGCTGAGCGATATTAGCCTGTGGTTCGATCAGCGCCGCTCGAGCCTGTTGCCCACAGCTGCCAACAACATGCAGCAGCAACAGTTGCCGCTGGGCGCCTTGTTGGAGCAATCGGTTAATATGGATATGCGTGATACGGAAATGGTGAACTTTAAGCTGCTGCTGAACAAGGTTAAGGAGATTGTCGAGGATTCGTACAGTGACAATGCCGAGCTATCGGCGGCTACACAAAATCTGGAAAATGTCCTGGACAATATCATCAAAGGCGAGGAGCAGCAGCGGCGCAGCGATTGCAGTGCGCGCAGCTCACGTAATTTTTCGGAAAAACTTTAAAATTTTGATAACCATATGCATGCATATATACTATATATATATATATATATGTATATTTTTTATATACTCTGCGATTCCCATAACAAAATTAATTGGAAGTGCTTTAAATTAGCTTTAAGTTGTCCTGTATATAAAATTGTAAATGTTTCTTAACAATTTGTGTAATTTGGCAAATTGTGCAAGATGCAAATGAAATGCAGTTAAATCCTATAAATCATATATGAACGATATATATATATATGTATTCCAATTCAGGATAAACTAATTATGTATAAAACTTTCCGTCCAAGCTAACTTTTATTTTTCTATGAAACATTTCTCTACTCTATAATAATAAATGCCTGTATACAAAAGAATGTTTTAATAAAATATACAGAAAAACAATTATATTGTAATGAACACCGAGCATGGAGTGTTTCCCAGAGCAAAGCTAGCTAGCATCTAGCTGCATTTGGGTCTTTATCACAGTTATCAAGCGCATCGCTGGCCATTTCCAATTGATGGAGTCGCTTGGAGCTGTTCGGCCTGAAGCTGCGCACGCTTTGGCTGCAGCTGCAGCAGCTCGGCTCGGGCTTGCAGCTCGTCGCGCAGCGCTGACTCCAGGAGCAGTGAAGCATTGGAGGGGGCACTACACGCCTCTGACTGCAGCTCGAGCAGCGAGAGATTACAGTGCAGCTGAAGCAGATCGCGCAGCAGTCGGCGCAGGAGCAGACAGAGCTGCGTCTCTGTGCTGGCATAAAGATGCCAATGCTGTCCAGGATCGTTGCGCAGCAAGAGCAACTGCTGAGGGCCATTGTAGAAGATGCGATGAGTGGGGGATGCAGTGCAGCCGCTGCTGCTGCTGCTCTTGCAATCATCAAAGGCAAAATCCTGCTCCGTATCCGAGTCATTCAGAAGTTGCACAGCTGCCAGGACGAAAGAGAGAGAGAGAGAGCGAGAGAGAAACCCTTTAGTTATGCAGCTAGGTTAAATTGTTTAGCTACTCACAATCGCTTCGCTGCCGTTGCTGCTTCTCAGGCGGCACATTTGTGGCCACAAAGTTCAGCTTGGTCAGCAGCAGCTGCTCGAATTGCGTTTGCTGCTCGTCGCTTTGGAATACCAGCCGCAAGGCGCAATGCGCGGCCTGCGTCATGATCACGGCGAGAAAGTCCTGATGCAGCGTCTGCGGTGCAAAGCTTGGCACATGCAGCTCCTGCTGCTGCAGCAGGGCGGTCACATCAATGCTGGCCAAGTGCAGCTGCAGCTGCCGTTGGCATTCACCCTGCAGCTCGTACAAGGCAAGCAGTTGTATGCTGTCCAGCGTTAGCAAATCGTCCAGCTGCAGACGCAACAGCAGCACGGCGCTGCGCTCAGGTGGCAGCCGATCCACACAGGCGGCGGGCTGCCAACTTAGGCCCGAGCTGCCTGACTCCTGTTGCTCGTGCAGAGCCCAGAACTGGGCCAGCTTATCGTAATCCTCCGGCGGCTGGCCATCGGCCTGTAGCGGCAGCTCGTACAGACGATGCACATAGTTTAAGCCGGAGCCGTGCGGCACGCGCAGCAGCGGGCGCAGAGCATGCAGCGTGCTATTGCAATTGCTGCCCGCCGCATTGGTTAGGAGTGTGCCCAGCACTAGAGAGTCGCCGCAGATGCGCGTCCATATATCACCGCAGCGGCGCAGCAACTGCTTCTCCTCCAGCAATAACGAACGCTGACCTGGCACGCCGAAGGCCTGCAGCTCGCGTGCCTGGACAAAGTCCAGCTGAGTTTGGCTGCGCTGCAATTGAAGCTCGGCGCGTGCGCAGTGAACGCGCTGCAACAGGCGCTTAAAGTCAGCCACAGTGCTGCCACTGCCACTTGGCGTACTCTCTGAAGCTTCACTGCCTTGGAAATTTGTTCGCAATCGCTTGCCATTGGTGAACTGGAGCTCCACATAGGCCTGATACCTGATGGGACCTCTGACCAGGCGATATTCCTGTACATTGTCATGCTGTGCCATTAGCCGAAAGCAAGCGCCTTGCTCAGACGGTCGCTGCAGCACAAGCAGCTTCTGCCAGCACTGGAGCAGCACGTAAATGTGCTCGCTCAGCCACACGTATTTGCCAATGCTCAGGGGCAGCTCCTCGGGGGCGTGCAGCATGCTGTAACTGGTCGCATCCGCTAACGTCGGCCACATCATCACGTATGAGAAATCTACTGAGCGGTCCATTGTATGAAATAAGCTCTGTAGCCACTTGTTGGAGGCTTGATTCCTTAAGATCGATGTAATGCAATAGTTCCTTTTTGCGGAATTCGTAAAACTTAAGATTGCGTCCCAGCACAAGGGTAGACTTGGATTTGTTGACATGCAGATGACTGCAGTAGGCGACTGTATCGCGTTGCAAGAGAAATTCGGGCACATCCTCCTCCACAAGTGGCAGCATGTTAAATGTAAACAAACAAAATGAAAACAAAAACAAAAAAGCCGCTAAATGTGATGCACTAGAGATGAGCAGTACAACTGATATTCACTACATATCATCATATCGATATTTACCTATCAATCACTGGTCAGTCTTTAGCCAACCCTACTATCGATTTGAAATGTAAACAAACAAAAAGAAAACCCAAAACAAAAACCCGCTAAATGTGGCGTACTAGAGATGAGCATGGCAATTGATATTCACTGCACCTCATATCGATATTTACCAGCACTGCTAACACATAAATTCATTCGATATGTATAGATCTGATCAGTATAGAAATTGAAATATAACGGCTATGCAATTAATTATCTAACACTAATTTCTCTTTTATTAAATTATAAATTGCATATTGTTGCCTACAACTAAAAAAAATACATGATATAAACATAAAATAGGAACAAGACTGTAGTAAAAAAAAAAAGATTGGCAAAAAAAATATTGGTACTTAGTCCACATCACAAGGCGGGCCACTTTGAGCGCCCCCTTCAGCCCCATTCGAAACGGATTTCTCAATTGCAACTTAAATCAACATTTGCTCACGTGAGCCCAGCAATAATGGCTTTGGCTGAGCTCCGCCCGCTGTCAGGACGAGGGAGCGTCGCATTGCACGATTCCGCTGCATGCTGCTGTTGCGCTCGCGCACCGATTGCCGCAGCTGCTGGCGACGCGCGGCCACCACGCTGGCCGAATCCTTCTCCGCAGCATTCATTGCCGCCAGCAGATCGAAGGCAGCGCGCTTTTGCTCCTTGGTCCACATATTGTTGAACTGCTGCTGCTGCTGCTGTTGTGGCGGCAGCTGCTGCGTCGCTGGCAACTTAGCAGCCAAGGGCGGACGTCGCTGCTGCTGCTGCTGCTGCGTCTGCTGCGTGGCTGCAACTGGAGTGGGGGCTGCTGCAGATTTGGCTGGTCCCTTGCCCACACGGCTCAGCCCGAAGAGAGACAGAATGGATTTACGACGCGTGCTGGATGCCTGACTCTCGGCGGACTCATTGCTGGAGACGCTCGTCTGCATGGGCAGCACGGGGGGAGCAAGTGGAGCACCAGCTGACTGCTCCGACCCCAACTTGCTGCACTTGGGCGGCGATTGAAATGTTACCTTGCGTAACGTATTGCTCTGGCTCTGCAGCTGCAGCTGCTTGGGCGCTGTCATCAGGGCCAAATTCATTTTAGCCACCGTTGGCGACGTCTCGTTCAGCTCGATACTGCAATAGGTATCATCGTGGCGCTTGGCCTGCGGCTTGCGCGGCGGCACCGGTGGCACCATCTGACAGCTGCACAGCTTCTGTGGTTGCACAGCCTGTGCCTGCTGCTCCGCCTGCTCCAGTTTGATGCGCAACTCACGTTCCATTGCCTTCACGCGCTGCTCGGCCGCCGTCAGCTCCTTAGCGCGTTGCTCCAGGAGCGACTCCTGGGCGCGTATGGCATGCATACGCTTCTGCAGCGCCTCGTCGAATATGTGCTGGGTGATGCGCTGTGGACTGTGCTCCCGTTTGATGCTCTCGTAGAGCGACGGATCCGACTTCAGCAGCTGCTGCCTGCTGCCAAAGATGCGACGCTTGGCCGAGTAGAAGAGCTCGCTGCGCAGATCGGGTGTAAAGACGCCCGTGACGCTCAGACGCCGCTGGCCGTAGCCCTCATTGAAGCTGTACTGTTCCGTGAAGAGCGTGCTGGACATCTCGGGTGAGTCGGAAAAGAGTTTGCCCGTGCCGGGCAGCTGGAAATCTTCACCAGCGTCCACAAGACGCGGAAACTCAGCTGGCAATTGGTTGATATTCCGCACCAGCAGCGGATGACGCGTTATTACCTCAATGCCCGGTCGCTGCTCATGATCCACGGCCAGCATGAAGCCAATGATCGACTGCAGATCGGCGCTGTAGACCGCCGGAATGCAGCTGAATTGGCCATGCGCGATATTCTCCGAGAGCTGCTCAAAGGCGCGTCCACGGAACGGCGGACGCAAGGCGCACAACTCGTAGATCAGGCAACCCACAGCCCAGACGTCACTCTTGCGATCGTATTGCCGACCCTTGACCAGCTCCGGACTCATGTAGTGCGGCGTGCCCACAAAGCTGGCGGCAAAACTCTGATCGCGCCGCAAGACGCGCGCCAATCCAAAATCCCCTAGCTTCACATTCCCACAGGCATCGAGGAAAATGTTTGCCGGCTTAATGTCCCGATGCAGAATCGTTCCACTTGGTATTTTGTTGTGGCACACCTGCAGCGCACGGCACAGCTGAAAGAGCACGCGCCAGATGTAGGGCTCCTCGAATCGTTGTCGCTGCGAGCGGGCGCGCTGTATGAGCTGGGCAAGATCACCGCCGTCGCAGCACTCCATCACAATGTAAATGGACTTGGCCTCGCGATTGACCAGATGGTGATAGTACTGCACAATATTGGGATGCTGCAGCTGGCGCAGCACGGTGATCTCGGAGATGAGAGATTCACATTTCTCATCGTCCAGCTCATCGTAGTTCATGCCCTTCCAGGCGTACAGCACGCCCGTGGTCTTATCCTTGACCTTGTAGCAAGTGCCAAAGGCCCCATTGCCCATGACGGCCAGCACCTCGTAATCCTGCAAGCGTCTTGTTGGCAAACTCTGAGGTGGATTCACCACCTTCGGCCTGCTGCTCTTTGCTCATCCTGATGCTGTGATTTCCAGTTAAGGAGTAGCTACTATTTTTTTTTTTCTTTTTTCAAATACTCTCTTTCCACTTTTCAATTTCAATCCCTCCGTTCCCGTTCTGTTTGCTTTGAATGCCGAAATCTAACTGATTTCATGGCTTTGCTCCTGCAAACAAGTTTTTCGGCAAATTCACACACATGCACACACAAAAACACAGACAGAGCATGCGCACCCACACACACAGAATTTTACCTGCGAAAAACAACAACAGCACGTAGACCAAACAAGTGTTGCATACTGCCCACACATTAGAGATGAGCGACAGGCGTGTTCGTGTCACAGTGACTGGAGGACAGGACAGGAGGACATACACACCAAATTTAACAACTAAAAATTAAAATAAATAATTGTAAATATCAATTTAAAGATATATTAAATTAAATAAATATATTAAACATATAATAATTATATTAAAATAATTGATCATTTTGTTTTATTGATTGATAAGAGCATTTTAATGTTGGCTCGACAACTTGGACAAACCTTGGATTATGTCAGGAGATATGCATAATAAATGAACTGACCTTGTGATATTTGGCTATATCTCCCTCTCTCTGTTGCAGCACATTTCTTTACCGCCGTAAATAAGATCTAAATAATTACAATAAGCGATAAGATTGCTAATTAAATGTGTCTAGAATCTCGCTCTGTTCCAGTTTACTTAATTACACATTCCCCGAACACATTCGTCTCACTCACGCATATAATAGTCACAGCAACAGTCACGAATAGTGATGAGCATTCAAAAATCACAACGCTGCTCATCACTAGTTGCACATCTTGTGTTACGTTCCTAGAAGGCTAACGCTGTCGCTATCGCTGTCGCACTCAGGCACATAGCGAGCGAAATAGAGAGAGAGTGGGACGACTGCGACAATTGTACGACGCACTTTGCAAATCTTGCACGCTGCGCCGTCGCTGTGTTGCCTTGAGCCTGTGTACAAAATAAAAACCGTTGGATGTGCATTGATGGCTGTGTCTAAGGACATGGGTCCTTTGGCACAGCACGCCCGCAATTTCGAACAATTGTCTATGCTTGTGACCGACCATAAAAATAAATTAGTTTTGTTGCATTGGCATTTCAATTTGTGCGTCTGTTGGTGCGCTCGGTGTCTGCGTTTGCGCCGCTCAAGCGGATTAGGTTACACAGCCACACACACATACACAGACAAAATTCTATTTGTGAGCTTAGTTATTATGAATTTCAATATGATATTTTTCATTCAGCAAAACTCGAGCCGCTTTAAATCCTAACGGATTTTGCGCATAAAAACACTTTGCGTATGCTATCTCGCTTGCACGCAAGCTGCAATATTGATGCTTGCTGTGATTTTCGTTTCCATGCGTAAGCATGTGCGTGCGTGTATATGTATGTATATATGTTTGTGTGTGTGCCTGTCCAGTACCAGGTAGAAGACTAAGTAAACGAGTTATCTCCGGCCTTATCGTTGGCCCGTGTGTTGATGGTTTTATGGTTTTTCATGTCTTAAACAAACAATGGCCAAAAGAAACAGGCAGCGACGCAATCCTTAACAAACAAATCTAACTACGACTCGCCCACGGTCCGCGGTTTCTGTTTATTGCTTACCATTGTGTGTGCACAAATCAGTGTTGCTAAATCCTTTAGCTTGCAGCAAAAGTACATATAACTATTTAAAAAAAAAAGGCTATCAGCGGGAATTTTAGCCTTTTTTGTACTTTTTAATTTTAGGAAGAACAAATAACACAACTGAAAATGAAAATACAGTGAATTACGCAGTTATACAGGATATATGTATGTATATAACGCATTCTAATAAATACAGCTGGAATTTTAGCTACTCTAGCTAAATATATCATAGATACTTTAAACAGAAATTTCAGCTGCGGCTAAAAAGATGTCAGCACTAGTCGAAGCCACCGCAAGATGTTAGGTCAGTCAGATTGGTTTGTAATGATTTCTGGGTTTCTGCACCTACACTGCTGGGTCACAGGTAAACACACACATAAAAAAAATTCCACTTAATAAGCCATAGATCACATTTTCGAACATTTCACATAGCCATATTACAGTTTATTTTAACGACAGTGAGAAGAAAAAATTAGTTGATTCTAATGCCTAATCACCAAGACGGTGGTCTGTCCTCGCTGCCAGGGCGGCCATAGAGGGCACTCTTGTCCCGGAACATGGTCATGCGTTCCGTTTCCTTCTTGTCCAAGAAGTGACCGAGCGCAAAGCCAAGCAGAGGCAGTGCAGCCCACAGGGCACGTTTATCCAGACCGAGAACCATGTTTGGAGTTGATGTGTTTTGCTGTGTCTTTAGCTTTGACTCTTCAGCGCCGCGGCGTGTGCTGCTAAACTTTGTTGGCGCTTCCACTCGCGTGTATGGGACCAATCAGCGTAGATGGAGCCGACTGTAACAGTTGGAAAGAATATCACTGCACCGTACTTTCGCGCCAGTTGCGAGATGATGCTACTGCCCATATGTATGTGTCTTGGTCAATGCGAATGAAACTGTAAACAGACAACAAGTGATGAGTGCAACAACAAGAACGTGTTAAAAGGCTGCTATTTTATTATTTGTTTTTTTTTTTTTTTTTTTTTTTGGGTTACGTAATGAAAATGCATGAAACACCACTGTCAATGACATTTAGCTGTGTGCAATGGAAACAATTGCTTACTCTGTCCGCACACGTGTCAAGTGCGTATTAGTTTTCAAATGCCTTTAATGAACTTTGTTAAAATTTACTGAATTCTATGTTGTTATTAACTTACGCTTATGCAAAAGCCTTGCCGATTAGAGATGTAGATTTTGGCGATATATTGGTAGAGAAAACAAAATACACTGAACTGTTCAGTAAACTTGTATCGATAGCTCTTTTGAATCACTAATCGATAGATTTTTGAAATTGTACCCATCGCAGAGTAAACCAAAAACAGCTGAGCGTGCAGATGGCAATCCAAAGTTCAAATCCGTTTCGTTTTTGTTTACATCACTTCTCCCTATTAACCTCTTAGTTAATGATTCTCGCCGAAATATACCTGACGAAAGCTCACATCATCAGCTCTCTGGCAAGGAGCCGTTGGCTGCAGCAATTAATATGGAATCAAACGAGAAACAAGGGTAATAATGCAACAGCTGCCAACGTAAAAGTTTTAACGGCGGATGATTTTTCGGTAATTCTGGGTGATGAGCAGCGACAGCGCTGTATGGAGCTGCTACGCAACCTGCCGACCTTTTCTCGTCCCAAAATGTTGGAGCGCAACAGAAATGAGAAAAGCTCAGCCTCTGTGCTAATAGCCCTATGCCAGGAGCGAGAGACGTGAGTATATATGCTTACGCTAGCTTCTTTAACCATTTAATAACACTTGGTTTCCTAGGAATGAAATTTCACTGTTGTACACCCGCCGCTCCCGGCACTTGCGTAGCCACAGCCTACAGATATCATTTCCAGGCGGTAAACGAGATGAGACCGATGAGAGTTATGTTGATTGCGCTCTGCGCGAAACAGAGGAAGAGATCGGTCTGCCACGAGAACGCATTCACATTTGGGGTGAAGCCAATCCCATAATATTACCGCGCACCGCCGCCATCGTACCAGTAGTGGGCGTGGTGCCCGATTTTCATGTGTCTGATCTGAAGCTCAACATGGACGAAGTGGAGGAGGCTTTCAGCATACCCATCAATACGCTAATCTCTCCAGCAGTTGCGCGACACACGCAATTCCGCATTGGGTATAGCAATCCCGTCTTTGTGGTGGATGAGCTACGCATCTGGGGAGTTACGGGCTATTTGACGTATTGCTTTCTGCGCTGTCTACTATCGAATGCAATGCCACCAACGCTCAAAACGAACATCAAGTACATACGACCCTATAAAGTGCCGCCAAAACTACCTCATCATCATGTAGAAGCTAGCAGTGAGTGAGCGATATTTACTCCAAACGGAAAGCTCTTCTACAATTTGTTTTTGTTGTTCCATGTGTTATATATGTAATATAATTGATGTATATAAAAAGAAAAGGAAACAAATATAAAATATGTTAACTGATGTACCTGTCTCTTTCGCTCTCGCTCTCTATCTCACTCTTGGCTTGGCCCTTCTATACAAATCTCAACGGAATCTATATTTTAAAGCAAAATTCAAAGACAATGTTTTTTTTTTTTTTGTTGTTGCTTGTTATAATTGTTTTTAGTTTGGTATCTGAATTTACAGTTGTGTCCATATAGAGATGTCTAACAAAATGTGTTTTGTATAATTTGCAAGTGTGTGTTTCTTCTACAAGTACGCACAATTTGTAATTTAATATATGTATATCTTTTCTGCTATTAATAGTGTTAACATTTATATATGTATATGCAATAAATATTTGAGTATATTATATTTACATATTGTTTCAACGTCTCTGAACCCTAAATCTAATGGAAAACTACTGATGAGTGCTTGCCGCTGGCTTTGTCATAGCCCCATCGCTTGCAATTGCAATTGCCATTGAATTTGTATTTAAATTTCCATTTGAATTTGTATTTCCATTTGTATTTGTAATTATATTGGAAGGAACGCTACAATCGTGCACTTGTGCCGTAACGGTCGCATAACAGGAGCCACAAAGTCTAACTGGATTGAAGAGCTTTTCATATGGTAGCGGCGCCCAGAATTCAGAGCAGTCAGCACAGAAAATTTCGCCACATGATCTGCAATGAGATGAGAGAGATTATTTTTACATAAATTGCAATTGATATGGTTAATAGAGATTTTTTATTTATTATTATTTTCTTTTCGCCAATTGAACACAACCATATTTAGCATTTGAATGCGATATGTTAATCTGAATTTGTTACAAAATGAGCAAATATTTATCACAGCCAATCTGACATTAGTTCATGATTTACTAGCGCTCTCCACAAATCTGGCATCAAATGGGAGAACAATAAGGGACAAAGAATAAAGGGTCTAATGATAACTAAAAGTGTGATGTAAAAGTAATAATAATAGTAGAAATAAATATATATAATAATAATATAGTCTACAGATCAGATAAGATATTAGTTACGAACTGTTGCCAGATTGATTGCTTAGAAATGGCTCTTCGCCCATAGAGTAGGAGTAAGTAGTAGGTGTGTTTGTGTGGGTGTGCGTGTGACTAAGGCATGTTATCAACATAATACAAGATACAAGATACAAGATACAGATACGAGAACAAATTAAAAGAATATGTTGAAATGCGCACCGACAATGATGTTTTCTTCGTCCAAGCCAGAACTCAATTTGACAATTGGAGCAACGCGAAACGGCATGATCGGGCACCCAGAGGACACTGGCAGCCTTTTTCTCTTGTATCGTTGATGTGGCATATGATGATGGACCACTACGTTCTTCAACAGCTTCCCATGAACATGTTGATGCATTTTCAACAATATCCGATCCGTTTTCCTAAAGAGATGGTAAACAATTAGACCAACACAACGAAAAACCAAACAAATATTCCAATTTGTATGACAATTTCGTTGCAATGATTAAATATTGAAATTTATCTAGACTAAGATTATAGATTATGCAATTATCCAGCCAGAGTTGAACTGTTGAACATGTGTATGGCTAAGGGCGCAGATATGGCTGGATATATTCATCTCATTTTGTGTTCACTTAGCATAAATATTATTTCAACAAATTTACAAACATCGAATTGTTTTTTTATGTTTGTAAATATGTTGTATATGTATATATAAATATTTAATAACATAATTACATGCTCCACATTGGTCGACACGACACTGTTGCAGCTTGGACAACCTTTTTGCAAGAGTGCCAAACGCATTCCATGAATTTCGCGCAAAAGCAGCTCCTCGCGTAGCTAGAGCAATCGAAATTTGTAAATGTGATATTAGCAAATTTGTATTACATTGGAAGATCAATAGAAATATGCATTAGAACCTTGTGCTCTTGTACAATCTGATGCAGGCGTATGTTCTGCTCACTTAAGCCATGCGACAAGCCATCTGGGCAGGATATTGTGAACTGTGTGCGCTCTTGCGAGCCCTGCGGTGTCGGAGGCAATGATATAAGTCCAGACGCCGGAAAATTAAGTGCACTATAATTAAAATATTAAATTATTATTATTATTATGTAGAATTGATTAAATTTCCTATATTTACCTAACATTTTCTGCATACTTTGTATGCATCTGCTCACGATTGAGGTTCGACCACAGCATATTTCGTCTACTTGCCGCCGACTCATCAAAGGGCGCAAACATATTATGCGTTTGAGAATTGCATCTCAGATGCTCAGGTGATAATGGTAGGGATTCACTGTTATTGCTGCCATCGTTTAAGGTCACTGTTCCATTCGTATTTGTCGTCTCCTTGCCGCTCTCCTCGTTAGCCATTTTATGGACCATATCCAACTGTTGCTCGAATGCATTGCTTTTATCCATTGCTGCTGTGCTGGAGGCGTTCTGTTGAAAATATCTCAGATTGTTGGGCTTGATGTGAACTCGGGGTAAATTGCTGTAGCTTTGACTAATTTTATTGGTATGCGCAACGCTCGTTGCATCGGTCTTTTTTTCATGAGGTATGACATCGGCATCTTTATCTGAAGGCACGTCGCTGTCTTTAATTGGATCTGTCGACACCACAAGCGTCTCTTGCTGTGCTGTGTCTATAGGAATTAAGGTATCCGTACTAGTATCGATTTGGCCGTGACTCTGACACAGAGTCGGGCTATTATCACTAAAGCTTTCACAATTGGAGGGAGCATAATCTGAATGGATACAAAAATGTTAGTTTAAATGAATTAAAGTTAGGCTACTGAACTAACTTACCATTTGGGGAATCACAAGGGGTATGTATTGCTAAGTCAATGGGCTTGGAGTCCATACGCTGAATGCTTATCTTGCAATTTACGGTTGCTGAACTCTCGCTCAATGTATCACGTTGAACTGCTGAAGTGCTTTGGTCATTGTTTTTGAATTCACTTAATAATGTTGTGGAACCATTTTGTGGATGCTCCGTCAGCTTTGGACTATCAACTGAATCACTGTCCAGTTTGATATCTGATTTCGTATCGATTATGCATTCCTTTGGCTCCAGCCGAATGTCAAACATGGAATTGCTGCTCGTATTCAAATTGATGCCATCTGTTACACTGTAAATATTTTGATTTGATTATTATTTGTTGAATATTTTTATATTGATTAGATATTCACATGGAATCCACAGTCAAATTGGGATCACTTAATCTTCTCGAGATCGTACTCTGTGACAGTTCGTTTGTTGCTATATTTTCCGTCGATCGAGTTTTCGCTGTCGTACCTAAAACAAACAATATTAATATGTATACAAACAATATTATATGTATATTAGGCCTTTGTCTCAATTTACCATTCACGCTGTGTACACTTTGCCGTTCATTGCTTTGCATGGGAAGATCGGTGCCGTTTTTATTGCCCAAATTACCAAGATATACATCGGACCAGAAGTGCAAATAGCGCACATTGTGTGCTGGCCAAAGTACCTGAAATTAGGAAATGGTAAATCAAGTTAATATAAGATAAGTCATAGGACAATTCATTTGATTGTACCTTTTCAGTCTCGTGCTTATAGAGCGGATTTCTATACATTGTTTCAGCTAAGAATGGCCAGACAGAGAATGTTCGATCGAAAACTGAATTCTCAATTCGTTCTTTCAGCGAATTGCATAGGAACGTGCCAAACAGGCATGACAGCGAATGCTGGGCGAGTTTTATCTGAAAGATTATAATTATAGCTGGATTAGTCAATTCATTTTATATAGTTGACTCCAATTGGCTTACCAAATAGCCTGTGCTGAACTCAAAGCTGCATGGATATTGCTTATGGATTTGATGCACCAGATCGAGCCATTGCAGAAACACTGGACAACGTTCATTCACCTCATCCGAATTGGGTCCATTGCCGGATCGATCCGCAAACTTGTGACCAAAATTAAGCCATTCACGCTCTACCAGAACACGGAAACCCTAGAGAATATGAACAATTAATAAAATTTCTCATGGCAATTGCTTAAGCTTCAACGTACTTCAACTGTTCTATAAAATGGATCCAGGCAAATTTGCGCCGTGGCCACAATTTGTGGCGTACGATCCCAGCCATCGGAGCAGTGCACCAGCACTGGACGACCATTCTTCTCAATCGTATGCACAACAGTCATTGTGGCACCCAACAGACCCGACAGATGTTGCATCCACATCGTTTTCTCCAATTGACCAAACCAACTGCCAAATACAAGTTTAATTAATTGATAATTATAATTGGCTAATATATCAATATTGTTTGTAATTACTTTGGATCATCGGGCGATGAGGCACAAAGCTGGCGAACGGCATGAAAACTCTTTCGTATGGCATGTATGTTGCCCAAATTCATGAATTCAATTTCGGCGCATGGATAGTATTCAATACATTCACAGCCGCCGCCGCGTGCTCGATTTGTGACCGCAGACGTATAGCTGCGCGCATCGACGATAAGAATTTTCTAAAAATATAATTGAAAGTGCTGATTAATGTAAATGTTGAGATTGTGTGTGCGTGGAATTAAATAATATAAATTCTTGTTCTTCACTTGGGATGGTGTATGGTGAAATTCAGCAATGGCTTACCCTGATTTCATCTAAGGCAAGCTCCTCGTGCGAGGAATCCTCTAGCGAGGGAGAGCTTTTGCCCGAGGATCCAGCCTCTCCATTGGTATCCTTGGCCTGCCGTCGCGCATGCTCTCCTCGATCAAAGGCACAGGCATCGGCGAGAGCTTTCAATAGCTGCTCATCCTTGTAGTTTCGCCAGCCCAGCCAACCGACCTCCGGCTGACTGCAACGGGCCAAAATGGCGCCAGATTTCTGATGACGCCAGACGACGGCCGGCAGACGACGTGATCCTCGAAAATTGGCCACATTGTGCAGCATTTCGTCGGTAATGCAGCACGGAACAAGCAGCTTTTGTGGATACGATGGACAGAGCTTGAAGTCTGCATTCGCCGTCGAGATACGCCACGATCCCTTTAGATCGAAGCCCAGCCGTGCAACCTCATTCTTGAAATCGCTCTCATACCGAATCTCCCGCTGCAAGCGATGTAAATGTTCGCTTGCCGTCTGCAGACTTGAACCATCGGGCGCTGGTGTCGACTTGTTTGAACTGAAGTTGCCATTGGTCAGGGCGGCGCGCTCCTTGTTCCCAATGATGTCACAGGTCCAGGAGTAAAACGGAAATGCGAACATTGTCTCCAACGTTTCGGGCACACCAATTAGCAATTGAATACGCCGCTGCCATTCCAGGCACTGGTCCGCCGTAGGAAACGAACAGCGCACGGTGCTGGCATCTTTGCAATTGACAATCAGCTGGAAGGGATCACGCACTTGCACCGACTCGATCAGGCCCAGCGGCACGTATGTCTCATTCGTTGATTTCTTCGAGAGGCATATGCGGTAATTGGACAAAGCTAAGACGCCATCATCGGTGCGGCCCAGGTATTTAGTTGATTCACCTGAAACTGTTGTATGGAAAATTTTGTTTGTTAAATTATAGATTAATCAATTCATGGCATCAATTATTTATTGAATTCGCTTACGCTCTTGAAAAGGAACGGACAGCTGTGAGTCTTCCTTTTCCATTTGTGATTTCGGATATGATTCCGCGGCTCGAATAAAACAAATCGATGGGGGCGGTGATCCATCTGACATCATGTGTTGCGACTGCAATAAAAGATTCAATTAGTGCACAAATACACAAACAAACAATCACACATACACACACACACGCATACACGGGCACAAACATGCATATGTATGTAAATACAAAACACTTATAGATTTATTTTACTTATAAGATATATACACACATACATACATATATGTACATATGTATATACAGCTCGGGTTCGAACACCTGAGATCCTCTCAGGGTGACTATTTGAATAAATCGCTGCAGTGGAAAATTTCGTATATTCTATTATAAATTGTTTATATGTTTATGACACCAGTTAAACAGGACGTCGCATACATATAAACATGCATCTATATATGTACACGCACACACACACACAAACACTCACACACTTGCCTATATATCTCGAAACGAGAACTCAAGGCAAAGCAATTAAATGCAAAATGTTTCAAACATCCAAACACCTTATTAGCAGTTATACTAGATATGCACAAATACAATTTTTTTTTTATTGTGCTGCTTGCCAGTGTAGATAAGTTATATATATATATATATATATGTATATGTACGTACATTATATATATATCTATATATAATATATATATATATATCTATATATATATATATATATATATATATATATATACAATATGTATGTACTTACGTACAAATACAAACATACATTTTAATACAATTGCGTATAATAACGCAGCGTTCTATTATGCATATGTATGTGCATTGCATATGGATGAACTGTTTTTTAAACAAAATTATTTGACTATTTTTATTTTTGCTGAGTCCTTGCCGTTGGACGAGTGCCAAACGAAAAAATAAGAAACTAAATAAATATGTTTTATAAACAAAGTAATTAGGCACACACACACATACACATTAAACCTGCGCTTGAGTATACATACATACATGTATATGATTCCACAATATTTATAAAACAAAAACACCAAAACAAACATAGAAACATACATACATTGCTGTGCTGAACACCTTTAGATAACAATTGTGGTTAGTTTCCTGGTATTTGCACTAAAATTAAAAGACCCGTTTTCTGGTATTCCTCTTTATTTAGCACCATAAACTCCATAAACGTCAGCTATTATAAACAAAGATTCGCAGATATTGTTGCTTATACATATGTAGATGTACAATAATGCACGTACATACAAATAGGTATTCGTTAACAAACCGACTACTTTTGTCACTTACAAAAATCGAGTATATTTTAATCGTTATCGAACTGAATCTTGCAGTTTGAATTGGTTTGTCTCCAAATATGTATGTGATTCAAACTACGCCCAATTGGTTTTTGTATGTCAATAAGATTATTATAATATACAATACACTATTATTCATATAATTCAATAAATAAATGCAATGTTGTGGTTTATATTTATTCTGTATTTTTTCCTTATATTATACATTTATGGTTTTAAATTATGACATTTGATTTGTATTTAAATAAATATTTAACGACGACGAACTTACATTTAAAAGTTTGATCAAGTTTTGAATAAAAATATCAGTATCAGTTTGTAAAGTCACTGTGTATCTCAATCGTTACAAAAAACGACTACTTTTATACATGGTTACTTCGACTTTCTAACATTATGCAACACTAAACGATAATCAACGAAGTTGTTATAATAATTATATATATAGATACGTCGTGACTGCGTTTTCATTCCATCTAATGTAAAAGTGAATTAAATTTAAATAAATTAGTTTTCAGTAGTTTCTAAATATTGGCCAGCCTGCCGCCTACACCGCACCAACATGACCGAATCCATAAAGCCATTGCTGGGCTCGTGCTTAGCCATTGTTGCGGTAAGTTGACGTGTTCTACCCGCACCCGCTCGAACCAGAGCGACTATGAGTCGGCCGGCTAAGACGTGGAAATGTCCCAATAGTTTGTTTGCTTAATGGTCAATAGCTGGTTTCTACTGACATATGACATATGAATGTGCATACACTTTTGACCACTGCAATGATCAACTAATGAATGAATGTTATTTTCTGCCTTATGCTAATTTCAGGTTCTGCATGTCCTTTACCAGCCAACAGATGCGGCTGGTGGAGCGCTGACCATGACCAATGAAAATATTAATGAGACATTAGGTAAGACGACAGTGATAACACCTGCTTCGCAACATAAACATACAGCAAGTGCATTAAAAGCCGCATGGACTACATACATACATACGTACATGCATCCATACATACATACATACATATATTTACTTAATATCTCAGCTGGTGCACCAATACGCATGCATATATACAACCAGGCACACGCACTTGCACACACAAACGCACACCTCAATTTGTGCGCGAGTAGTTCATGTTTGTGTGTGTGTGAGCGTGTGCGTGTGTGTGCGTGTGAGAGTGAGTGTTTCTTGACGTGTCACAAATTGAAAATCTGAAGCTCGATAAATTTCACAGAATTTGCCAGCGTGGTATGATGCTCCACAAATATGTATGTACATTTATTCGTTACGCTCACAAAACTCAATAAACAACGGTAATTAGTCATAGTTCATTTCGCATTCGAACAGGTAAACAGCAAACAAACAAATTATGAATACATATGCATATGTATCAATTGAATTGTATGTTGCAAGCTGTAATCGTTCTCCTTTACAGTTATCTTTGTCTATTTTTGCGCGCTGACTGAACGAGCCTAACTACAAGCCTCTCCCACTTGTTGTTAATATATGTATGTACATACATATAGTAGTAATACTTATCATTTAATCAGTAGAGGAAACATTGATAGACACAATTACACGCTCTGCCACGGGGCTGATAAGATTAATTGCTATTGGTCCAGAGGCTCAACTCTATTAATGTGTGTTGTTCCGATGCATATATATATATATGTATATATATATATATTTGTAAATGTATATGTATGTACAGCTATCATGTACTCTCATGCTCATTATCTTATAGATAAAGCTGTCACCTGATAGTAGAGAACTGTTTAACTCTATAAGGAAATCAAAAACTCTCTTCAAAGAAAACAAAACAATACTTGATTGATTCAAGAGATTAAAATATATATATTTATATATATATATACATTTAACAATTTTATATTTTTGTATTAGCAGTTAGAAATTTGTGTACATATACATACATATATAAATATTTGTTTAATTTTTTATTGTTTTTTATTTACAGCGTCTAACGAATTGGTTTTCCTTAATTTTTATGCGGAATGGTGCCGGTTTAGTAATATTTTAGCGCCAATTTTCAATGAAGCGGCGGATAAGGTAAGCGAAAGATTAAATGAATATATAATATAAATATAAGAATTATATATAAAATAATATAATGAAAGAAAAAGAAGTTATATAACATAATATATTGTAAATATAAACAAATAGAAAATCAATTTAAATGAAATAATTTGTTATGAAACAAATTTGGTATAAAGCATGCAATTGCCTGCGAGGTCTGTACAAAAAGTTTCATGATCCAATTAAAAGAAGTGAAATATATGTTAACTGTCTGACTAGCTGACACCTGTTTGGCATAAACAATTAAACAGCTGGAGAAAAAACCCACAAAATAAAACAAAAACTGAAAATATAACAACAAAAAAGCAATATGTAGAGCGCGAAACATTGTTTAGTATTTTTGTCTTTTGTTCAATTTAGTTGCATGTGATCTCAATTCAAGCTGCGTAAACAAACGAAACTTTAAGAATTATTGTTGTTGCTATTATTGTTATTATTGATATGTTAATTTTGTGAAATCAAATAAAATTACAGATTAAGGAGGAATTCCCAGAACCTGGGAAAGTGGTGCTAGGTAAAGTGGATTGCGATCGGGAGACGTCCATTGCCTCGACTTTCCACATTAGCAAATATCCCACATTGAAGATCGTGCGCAATGGACAGGTGAGCAAGCGTGAGTATCGGGGTCAGAGATCGGCTGAGGCATTTGTTGAGTTTGTCAAGAAACAATTGGAGGATCCCATCAAGGAGTTCAAATCGCTGAAAGATCTGGAGAATCTGGACTCGAAGAAGCGTAGTATTATTGGCTATTTCGATAGGCGCGATCAACCCGAATATAATATATTCCGCAAGGTGGCCACCAATCTCAAGGAGGATTGTCAATTTCATGTTGGCTTTGGCGATGCCGCGCAGGCAATGCATCCACCAGGTAAGTGTCGAACTCAATTGATTGTTCAGTTATTGTACAAGTGAATACAATGATACACTCTTTTAGGCACACCCATTATCGTCTTCAGACCGGATGTGGCCTTGTCGCATGAGAATGATGAAACCTATACGGGCAGCCTAAGCAATTTCGATGAGCTGAAGGTTTGGATACAGGATAAATGTGTGCCGCTTGTCAGGGAAATCACATTCGAGAGCGCCGAGGAGCTAACGGAGGAAGGGCTGCCGTTCCTGATTCTGTTCTATAAGCCCGATGATCTGAATTCCATCAAAGATTACAAAGCAATCATCGAGAAACAGTTAATGGATGAGAAGCGTACGTTTGCTCGATATTTATTTTGTTTATCTTATATAATCTATTAATCTATTGTCCTCATGCAGAGAATGTCAATTTCCTAACTGCGGACGGCAAACGGTTTGCACATCCGCTCCATCACTTGGGCAAATCCGAAGATGATCTGCCGGTCATTGCCATCGACTCGTTCAAGCACATGTATCTCTTCCCTCACTTCAATGATATGTATACGCCCGGCAAGCTCAAGCAATTCCTGCAGGATCTTTACAGTGGGAAGCTACACAGGTATGCAACGAATTATTAAGTATATATCTTCTATACTTCTAACGACTTTTCACTTGCACAGAGAGTTTCATTATGGGCCGGATCCCACAAGTAATGAAATCCAATCGGACAATGGTAAGGTACATCGCCGCCCGAAGTCCAAATTTAAGGAGTTGGGCCCATCGAAACACCGTTACACCCTGCTGGAAAAAGATGAACTGTAATATTACAAATGTATATTCATTTAAATATAATTATTAAAATTTTATAAAATCCAAGTCAATTGTTAATCGTCTGTTTTATGACGCAACTAACACTCCAAAACCAATTTCTCTCAGTGTGTGCGCTAGCTAGTCGCACCGTTTTAACTATAATACCTACATATTAATCGAGATCAGCTCGTCAGGAATATTATATGAAATGCCCATTAAAGTTGAACTTTGAATTAAATATTTGCTTGTTTATTGTTTTTATGTTTAATAATAGTTATATCTATGAATTTAAGCAGATCTAATGTCTGCATAGCTATAGACTTTATAGATCTAACTCAGGTACACGCTCTTCCCTCTCGCTCTCTTTCAAAGCAGCGAGTACTTTCCTAGTGTATGCCTCTCTCTCGCTCTCGCTCTGCAAATATATCCGCCTCTGTCTAGAGCATGCATGATATTTTGATTAGGTGCTAGGCGCAGCTAGAAATTTCATAGATCATAAAATAAATCCCTTTTTTGTAACATATATAATATGTATTCTTTTTTTCATTAATTTTTATTTGTATGTATCTATTACAATTATGGTTTTGTTTTTTTTTTCTTTGTAAAATTAGATTACATATACATATTTTAATATGCTAGAGTCAAAACGAGTGATAAAATGCTACAATTTGTAACAAGTTGTGATATCGGAAATCAATGGGTATAATGACTTGACTTGAATGCATTGTCTGCATTATGCTTGGTTGTTGGTTGTTGATTGCTGGTTGTTGTTCTTCTTCTTCGTGTTATTGTTGGTTGTTGTCTTTGCCTTGAATGGTGAGGGGGGTGAGGCATGGGAGAGAGAGGGGAAGGAGGTCCGGCCATAATATAAAAGTACATTTAAATTTGAGTACTTGCTATATAGTATAATTAATACGTAAGTTAGAAAAAATAGTGTAGCATGGGCATGCTGCTGCACCAGCTCCCTAATATGGTCTGGAACGCATGCCGCCGTCGTTGCGCATGGCGCCACCATCACGACGGCCACCACCGCCGCCGCCGCCGCCGCCACCGCGACCACGACCACCGCCGCCACCACCATTATCATTTCCATAGCGTGAGTATCCACCACCGCCTCCGCCTCCGCCGCCACCACTGCGATCTCTGTTTTGATAGCCACCGCCGGAGCCGCGATCATTGCCACGATCATTCATATTGCCATAATTGCCGCCGCCACCGCCACCGCCACCGCGCCCGCCGCCACCCATAGCCACCATTACCACCAGAGTTGCCGTCATCATCGCCCTTTGGTGTTTTACAGCTGAAATTGAAAGTAAAGATTGTAGTCGGAATCCATGTTGCGCAACTGCATAATTTCTCTTACCGATTGCACTCGTTACGCCAGGCAAAGTTTGTGTTATTGCAGCTGCTGCATTTCCAATCTCCATCACGAGGCTGGACATTGCCACCGGCGCCACCACCACCGCCGCCGCGCCGCCAAAACGGGCCACCCACCACGACCACCTCCGCCGCCCGCCGCCACGATCAAAGTCACCGCCGCCGCCGCCGCCACCCGCCGCGATCAAACGACCACCGCCCACCGCTACCGCCGGCGCCGCCGCCCGCCACCACCGCCACCGCCACCACGATTACGTCCACCGAAACCACCGCGACCACCGCCGCCTTTGTTCCAATTATTTTGACGCTGGGCCAGCGAGACTTTGATTTGGGCACCATTGAAATCATTGCCATCGAACCACTGAATAGCCGATTGAGCTGCATTCACATCATCATATGTGACCGTGGCCTCGCCCTTCGAGGCGCCCGTATCCTTGTTCTTGTACAACCAAATCTTTGGCTTCATGGTGCGCTTATCCTTCTGCAAGTGGCAACAATGATTAATCAAAAATGATGCAAAGCAGCAAACTAACTTCACTTACCTTTATAATTCCAATGGCTCCGAAATGGGTTTCAATATCCTGCTCAGTGGTGGATGGATCCATGCCCGAAACAAATATGGTATCCTCCTGGGTGATCATGTCATTGCCACCGCCGCCACCACCACCGCTGCCGCCGCCACCGCCGCCGCCGCCGCTGTTATTATTGCCACCATATCCGCCTATAAAACGAACAAACACATTAGCAAAGGGCCTGCACAACGATGTAGAGTTTAAGTGAGAAACGAATGAAAAAAAAAAAAAAAAAAAAGAACAAAAAAAACAAAAAAAAAACCCTCAGATCGATCGAAGTGTGCAACTGCTGGACACACGTATCAACAATACACGCATCATATCAATTTCAGGGCCGCTGTGCACAAACTCTCGCTTAAACTCTATCTATATATATCTATATATATAGTATATGATGTAAATTAGAGTATATACATATATATCGTATCTACGCTCTGCATCTAGATAATAGATATATATATATAAAAGGTAATCTTAAGTGGTATTACTTTGCAGTTGAAACCAGAATTTCAATAAAAACACCTCTAAGACTGTAAATGTATATATAGTAATACCGATTTACTCATTTTTACTTGATTGGGTTTTCAATATTATACTACTAGATATAATAGGTAATATATATATATATATGATATATTGACGAAACACACAGAACACACTCTCGCACACACACACAGAACACACTCTTGCACACACTCTTACACCCACACATAGGTTGTAAACCAATAGCCCTAAATTTGTAAGCAGGATAACCAGGTGATCATTGACCAGAACCAAAGTAAACATAACCCAAAATGACCCAAATGAACTCGGGTCACGCATTGAACTTAATTGTTTAACGTTCGAATTTACACACTTCAAAACACTCAGCTTCGGCATAGAAGCTAAACAACTCGAAATGACGACGAAGCTTTGAACTCTTTTTTCTTTTTCTTTTTGTTCGGTTATTATTAGGTTTTATATTTATATAGAGATTAACCTATTTTGTTTGGTATCTTTCGTTTGATTTTTAAACTTAATTACCAGAAATTTCAAGCGAAATATCTTTACTCTCTCTCTAGTTATTTTCTTAATTTTTGTTTTTTTTTTATATATATATATATATTTTGTTGATTTGTAGTAAATTAATGTTATACATTACTCGATATGATTGCAAATTGTTTTGCATTATTTTACCTTTGTTGTAGTTGTCCTTGCTGGCGCCTCCATTTCTAAAAGAGGATATTGAATAACTTATTTAATGTTTTGGATTTTGATGTTTTTTTTTTTTTTTTTTTTTTTTTTTTGTAATGCATTATGATGGTAGAGTTAACGCCCCGTACGCCTCAGCTAGTATCATCGTACAACAAAATGTGACTCTATATAAATACGCATATATATATATACATTTATAGTTACTTGTGCACACATACATCTATGTATGTGTGTATGTGTTTTAAACTAAATCAAATTATTTTTGTTAAACATATTACGTGATCTTTACCAGCGCAATTCGATACATTCAAAGTGCTTTGGTAAATAATCTTCCATTGAATTGTATTGGGACAAAAAACGTTTACAACTTTTAAAAGCTACTTAATTACTATTATTATTATTATTATTATTATTATATGTTGAATGCGTCTGTGCCACGCTCAAATTTACATATACATTGATTTTGGCAAAGCAACAAAAATCTATTTATATATTGCATATAGCTTTATCGTTGCACCGAGGCTTCACTGTAACCATGCAGACCATGGACGTTTTGTGCGTCAAAATATATCAAGATAATTATACTTTAAAATTACATAAATCTTATAAGTAATATTTATATATCATAGTTTTCTTTACTTTTCATATGACAATTGAACAATTTGCATCTAAAATCTTTTCATTTTCTGCATGGCTACATTTTTCAATATTATTATATTCCAATATTTAAAACTATGCTAAACATACAAATTTGCATAACTATATATATATATATGTTTATATTTACTATAAGCAGCATAGATGTATTGCAGGTACATAATATTTGGCTCGACTTTTGCTTAGTTCTAAGTATTGCATTGTATTGGTTAAAGCACATATTAATTGTTATTGATACTTAAATATTTATATATATATATACGTATGTATTATCTTTAATCTCATTCTAGTTGTTAAAGCTTGAACATTTATTATTAGTTACACATTTAGTATAGATATATTAATTATGCACTGTGATTTCGATATTGTTTATACACACAAATTTAAATACTAAGCGAATAATGGAATATATATTTGGATATATATTTGTAAAGCAAACCTTAATGCTATAAACACTATATATTTGGATATCAACTACTTTAGTTCTATTTTGTATTATCGAAAACACAACTTCCAATTTACAAGCTAATTTGAATGTGACAATCGATAGATCGATATTTGGTTTCTGCGACTACGATTAAGAGAGTTTCAAAAGTACTTGAGTTACAAACTGTTATACAAGTACGTAGTTTGCGTGTAAGAGTTGCGATTTGAACGTTTTCAACTATTATTACAAATACCAATAAATAATTTGTTAATTATTATTTTTTTTTTTAAAGGGGCTTAACGTGTAACGCAGTTTTATATGTATGATCGATACGAATATACAGAATGTGCGCTCAAATTATGATGAATTATTTCTTGAATGCCAAAAGGGAGATATTGAAACAGTTTCAGAGAAGGAGAGAGAGGGAGGGACAGTCAAAGCGATCCCATTCAATATGCTGTCAGGCGGCATTCATCTCACAAATTTCGGTAGGGAGCAGGAGAGATAGCTATATAAATCATGTTGTTAAGTCGCATCGAGCAAATTTTCGTTCACCATTTTAATTATCTCAAATTCAAAGCATTTCAACCAGATGATTTCATTAAATGTTAGTATATATACATATATACATCCAATCATCAGTAGCTTATACCTCTACAGATAGACCATTTAAATTTTTAGTTTAGTTTTGTGAATCACTCTCCGCATTACTCTGTAATTATCAATTAACGAGCTGTGCACTAAACAGCTATTGAACATCTTGGATGTTAAACCATACAATCATTATATATATATATATAAATAATCTATAAGAAACCACTTTGATTCGTTGTCATTACATTTGTACGCCTCAGTACATTCCATTTACAAACACATGATTCATTTCGTTGTTGATGACCAGACTACATAATTACAGTCCAATGTGTATTCGAACCAAAAAATAATAATATTTACATTTGGAGTATCTTCACTGGTTTCATTTTCTTCTTTAACATGATGCGAGTTATGAATTTGTTATTGTATGCGAAATGAACTTTATGTTACAAATATAAATAATAATATTTGTTCTTCATTATTACGATAAACTCACAAGGATATTATATTTCTCTCAGTGCCTCTTCATGCTTCAGTTTCGAAGTTTCAAATTGTGGAAAAAAATTTAATATTTGCAGTAATTTGTTCCTTCTTTTTTTTACGATATTAACGTTTACGTTTTTGTATGTATGCTCGTTAGATTTTGTTGTTGATTTTTAGTTATTTATTTATAATTTTTTCTTTTTGTTCTCATCGAATTCTTATTTGGCGACACACTCTGAATTTGTAATACTCGTAGCCACATTGTACACTGTGCCCATTGTATTTAAGTAGTATTATAATAATAATAACATACCCATAAGAATTGCCTCTATCGTTCCATGATCCACCACCACCGCCGCCGCCGCTGTTGCCACCACCACCACGATGGCCAGAATCATAACCTTAAAGAAAAATATTGTGGTTTTGTGCAAGCCATTTGGATTGAAGAATTTCAATTATAACTTACCTCCACCTTGCTTGTTATAATTTGGAGGGGGCTCGTTATAGTTACCAGTTTTATTTGGCATTTGCTGGTAATTTGGCGGAGGAACAGCAAAATTATTGTACTGCCCGGCGCCGCCGCCACCGCCACCACCACCGTAACCACCACCTGAAAAATTGCACATTCAATACATTTCTTCAAGTTCACCAACGTATTTTTGAGATTTTTCACTTACGATCCATAACTAAAACGCGTATAAGTTTATTGCTTTTTGATGTGTAAAAAAAAAAAGGAAACCTTTGTATCACTTCTCGATTTTCTTTTTTCCCAAACTCAAGCGTCAGTCGAAAACTCGACTGGACTCTTTATTGTAAAAATGGCGTGTGAGTCTAGGGATGCTAGAAATGTATATATCGTACATCTGTCAACAATCGAAAACGAAATGAATACTTAGTCGATTAGTTGGTAGACAAGATAGCGGTGATTTTTTAGGGTGTTGATATACAAACAAGAATAACACTTTCGTTCACAATCGAATTGAACCATTATTTTTACTGTATTAGACGATTATTGAATCAATCAAACTCCAAATTAAGTCAACGGTTTTTAGTAACCTGTTTTTATACAAATTCAAATTGTACTATTACTTTAAAATTTTTGAATTATTGCATATTTTTAATTTCATATAAATTCAAATAGTACTAATAAATTTCTTTTGACTTATTGCATTTCTTTCAATTGTATTATTCAGATTTTTAATATTTTGATTTTATGCAAAATTGTTAAATTTCACAGAAAATATTGATAAATATTTTGTATTTAAATTTAGAATTCGAGGTATGTATGTCATTCTTTATAGCGTATTTTGCAACACTTTTTTGATAATGCAACCCTGTGATGATTGTTTATATTCATAATAATGAAACATTTGGTGTTTACGTGGAATACAACCAATGCACTTTCTTATCCTTTTAGACATAAATAGCCAAAACTAAAGCAGAATGATTGAAATAACAGATCTTCAAAGTATGTTAGACACTAAGTTATATTTGGTTATTGGCGTATTAATACGGCTCATATTAATTATTGCACATTATTTGCAGAAATTGGCATCGGCTTGGCTGGCTTCGGCATATCGTTTTTATTTCTTGGCATGTTGCTTTTATTTGACAAGGGTTTGCTGGCCATTGGCAATGTGCGTGAGCTTCAAATATGTGAAATCTTTGGCATGATATATATAGCAGTTGCATTTCCATTTCCATTACAGATTCTCTTCATATCCGGCCTTGGCTGCGTCATTGGCGTCGAGCGAACTCTGCGCTTTTTCTTTCAGCGCCACAAAGTCAAAGGGACAACAGCCTTTTTTGGTGGCATTGTGATTGTGTTGCTCGGTTTCCCCATCATTGGCATGATCATTGAATCCTATGGATTTTTCGCTTTATTCAGGTACGTACTCAAGCACGTGGTCAATGTTATTGTTTTTGCTTAACATTAAGTTGATCTCCTCTTTCTGTTTTTCAGTGGCTTCTTCCCTGTAGCCATTAATTTCCTTGGCCGTGTGCCCGTCTTGGGATCATTATTCAATCTACCGTTTATGCAAAAGGTAAGATAAACCGGACTAACGAAATAGCTAACATTCCAAGACCAGTTCTAAAAGCCGCCCGGAACGAATACGCCAGTATTATATAGGATATAAATACGAATCTGTTATAAGCGTTAGCAATCGAATCGATCTGGTGCCCCACATACCGCAACCTAAATTACATTTTACTTAATCAATGCCTATCAATAAATTCTAGTTAAATGTCGTTAAATTTGACCATAGCTCATCTCTCGCTCTCAAATGAATTCTTCTCAGATAGTTTTTAATTTGAATCTAATCTATGTATTTTCCAACATTTACAAATCCGCACAATGAGAAGAAAAACATTAGTGATTCTTGTTCCAATCCTCACGCTCTTCGCGCTCTTTTACCACCTCCTTCAGATAGGGTTCCAAGTATTTGACATCCTCCTCGTACTTTGTCCACTGCTCCTTGGGCAAGATGGTCTTGGTCATGGACAAATGCAAGGCACGAATTATGCGATAGTTGCGCTCATCGTACAATTTGCGTGGAAGGCGGCGGACTGCTTCGGCAACATCCTCGTTCTCATAGAGACAATCGTCACGGTGCAGACCTTAAATGACATTATTATTCATTTATATATTCAAATAAGATATGCACTCCAATTAGCGCTTACCATATTGGTTGAAGCCGGACAGATTGTAGGCCCATTTGCCCAGGTTGGCTGAAATGTAGAATTGCAAAGTTTGTGTTACATATTTACGTAATCAGCTAAATGTGCAGCGGTTAAGTTTGCGCTTTTTTTGATTTCGCAATACTGCGGTGGACAGATTGAGGGCATACTTACAGAATACCAAAGGTCCCTTCCTAGCAATATAGCTCATGATTAATAATAAATCGTAATTTTAGGAAGTCGTTCGCTTGACTCTGTTCCCTTTATTTTAGGTATGACAGCTGACAAACTAGTGATGGTAGTCAGCTCAAAAAAAAAAGTATCGATATGCTTTTCTCTATAATCGAAATACACAAGTGTTAGTGTTGTACATCCACCTAAAATGTCAGAAACAACTTGTGAGCAGCAGCAATTCAAATGGATAAATATCGTTAAATTTAGGCATTTTTTAAAATCATGAAAATCTTCTGAATTTCTTTTTCTATTATATTCCAGATTGTACAAAAGCTTGGAGGCGATGGGAATCGGACAACTGTATGAAATTAAACCTCATTTAGGAAGTATTTGAAATCATACAATACTGTTGTATAAATTAAATAAATTCATTGTTGTGTAAAACCTTTTGTTAAATGCCCAAAATATATGTAAATACATATATATTCCTAAGTATTTATATGGTATGTCTAAATAATATAGTTTTTTTTTTTTTTTTTTTTTTTTTTTTTTTGCTAAACATTCACAATCATCAAGATATAATAATAAACCGTAAAAGATAGCCAAGTTTAAAGAGTTTATATAACGTTGTTATCATTCATTCTTGTTAAAAGAGTTTTAATTAATGCGCACTTGTTGACAGCGGAGTGAGCAAGCAGGCAATATCAGCTTCCCTCTCTTTCTGGAACGTGCATCTAAAGAGCTCCGCATTGCACGTTGCGCTTTGGCGCTTATAGAGGGAAATATTGAAAAAGGGGATATTCTCTAATTGATGAGTGGGATTAGAATAGAAAGTACCTGATATATTTCCCCTGTTGCAGTGTGGAATGCAATTAAGTACAGGTGATATATATATAAATATATTTTTCTGTTGGAAATTGAGTGAACTTATGTAGGTATAGATGCATCAATATGAAAACTAAATATTTATGTTTATTTATTTATGACTACAAAAGATCAATATACAAATTAAAGAACATATACAAATTCATTATATATATGTATATATGTATGTGTGTATGTATATGTGTATATATGCATATATGCATAGACTACGGCCGGTATGGGCACGGCACTAATTAATGAAGTTTTGTGAACACATCATTTTCACTATATACATCTGTATACATTAAATACTCATTCATATATGTATGTATATACTATGTATAATTGTACATATATATGTTTGTATATATATAGATATATAGATAGTAAGTATATCAATGCTAGCCATAGTTTATAGATAGTTACATGTATATATACATATATACACACATACACATACATATACATATACAAATACATATACATATACATATATATCTATATATAAGTACATCACTGGGGTTGGACACAAAATTGTGTGTATTTCGTTTCATTAATAATATTATTATTTGCAAATTGCTGGGAAAAAATCATTTATTGTTCTTTGATGCAGTCAACGATAAAAACTCATCCTTGCGAGCCAAATATTCATTGTAACGAAGAAATGCATAGCTAAAATTGATACAAAAGAGAGATTAATAATATTATTAAATATATCCATTTATTGTTCAATCCTTACCCAACATAATCAAAGTCAATTGTGGAATGCTCAGCTTGTAGTAGAGACCAAACTGTCCAGAAAATGTGGGCAGCCAAGGCAAATTGATTCACTTGGACAAAGAGCCGATCGACCTCCTCGTTTTGGATATTATTCCGCTGCAGATAGCACTCAAGATAGACGCGCAGCCATTCGAGCTGAAATTCACGTTGCGGATAACGCGTATAATCGACCTCATCGACTCCGCACATTTCCGCAAAATGATTACCAATATCGAAGGCCTGGAAATTATAATCGGCATATTCGTAGTCGATAAAATTAACAGCATTCTTTGATTTCGTATAGACGACGTTGCCCAACAGCAGATCGTTGTGGGAGAAAACAATTGGACTCTCTAATGCCTCCAAGTATTTGTACAAGTTATTAAACTCCTCACGCAGTCGTCCAATAGGTAAAAATGTTCCTTTCACTCTGCAAGGCGCAAATCGAGGGAGAATTTTATATATAGATCGATCGATAGATAGATAGATATTTTCATGATCGTACCTTTTGTGTTTTTCAGCATCACTAAATCGTTCAGGTACTAAGTCCAGAAAGCTTTGCGTCTTCTTCCATATCATTGGCGTCGGTTTACCATCGACATTCGTCTTTCTAACCACACGATGCATTTCGGCCATACGTCGAGCGACCAATGGCCAAATATCTGGGCATAGCACACTTTCTGTATTTAGGGTGATACCAGGTACATATTCGTAGACGAGCCCATTTTTGAATGTCGCATAGAGGGATGGCGCCAAGCCGTATGTGTGCAGTAATTGAAAATTTTGCGTTTCAGCTTTCCGATCGATCAGTAGGTCCGTTTTATTACCATAAACACGGACAAGCACTACGTTATCGGAGTATTGTATAGGTAATTGTAGATCATTATGATGCTCCTCCATTCCTGTACTCTCGCCAACAATTGTCGTAAATTCATCATCGGGTAGGATAACCGGATCCTCCGATTGAACTTGAATTGGCAAAATTCTCGTCGCATTATTGATAGATAAATAGGATTCGTCATTGTCATTGCCCAACTTGGAGCAATTGTGAAAACAGCCGACTAGCTTATTTGTTATGCCATCTGTAAATTTCTGAAAGACAGAAATGAATAAACAAACATGAGTAAATAACAAAAGATAATCTAAGTGTATATATATATATCTATATATGGATACTACAGTTTACAAGTAATTGCAAAAATATTGATCCAACTTTTGGGTGCGTAGTTAGTGCAGTCTAGGATTAACAGGAATTTATTATACACACAGGAATATTATACATAATATACAATATTATATTATATAGCATAGCTATAGCTGCGCGAAATTCATTTTTTAGAGCGGAGCACAGTAGACTACAGTAGAATAATGGGAACTTCGCTTATAGCGTTCGAAAAGTCTATACAAAATTTCCCATTCAAACTTTTATGCGCAAACTTATATGGTTATAGCGTCTTTTGGATATAACGATGGTCCCTTGAGCTACGTTATAAGCGGATTCAACTTTAGTTCCAAGCTAAGCTGAAGCTTTAAGCATATCTAATATAGATATGTATATACATGGGCATATGTATTAGACAGTTTATAATACTAATATATATTAGCTTTGTAAAAAGGATAAAAACTTTTATTATTCATATTTAGATATTAAAGAATTTTTCTTCAAATTTGTATTTTTAAATTATATTATTTTAAAAATATTAATATTATTTTATGGAAATTATAATAATAAATTTTACTATTTAATTTTTTATTTTGTGTTTCATTTCCCCCCCTAAATAAAATAGGGAAAATTGCCGAGAATCCAGCTGCATTTATTGAGATAATTCAACGAACGTTACGAAAGATAGTTTGAAGAAAAAAAAACTGCGTTGATAAAAGTTTTGGATGAAGTTAGAACAGATAATAGTATAGCAATAGCATAGCAAATGTGGCGCAGCATAGCTGTTTGGAAAAAAGTCTATGATTTTCCGAAAAGGTTCTGCTGCGTAAAAATAAGGAAACAGAGATGACAATGCTCAGCTAGAGCATATTCAAGGGCTCGATTTTGAAGCTAAAAGATTGAAAATAGCATCCAAATATTGTATGAAATTTTCATTATATAAAAGAATTAGTATTCTTTCATTTTCATAAATTTGCAATTTATATACGCATTTGTATTCTTGCTTTCTTTTCAGTATTCATGATATGCGCTTCGAGTGGAACATTAGAAAGGAAATGGATGTTACTGTTACGACTCGTATAATTACTATTAGGAGAGTGCGTCTTGGTATGCTCCACTGTCTGTAAATATCAGTATCAGATCAAATATAATTTATCAGACAATATTGATCAGATATTATAAGCATGTGAGTTCTGATTGTTGAGGATTAAGAGTTGCTTGAAGTGAGGCGTGCTTGAAATTCTGTTAATCGGTTCTATGCGTATTCCTCAAAGAGCTCACATTTAGATGAGGCTGTGTTAATCTAATACGATTCGGTACACATTTTGTATATATTGAAGGGGTTTGAGGTATTCATAATAGGTTAGAGATATAGCTTGAGCTTCAATTTCTATCATATATATCAAGAGCTAGTCAATTTGTTTACTTTGTTAAAAAGCGTGTATATGGGATTCGTGTCATGTGCTTTATCGGTCTATTTGTCTTAATGACTAACAAAGCCTGTTCCGCATTTCAATTCTATTATATACGCTCATTATATGTATATATATATAGCCACTTATAGGGCTGTGACGGCGTGATAAATATAGCTATTGCAATATCTCTTAGGTAAGTAAACTCGATTACTTAAAAAACTAGACAGTTGGAGCATAAAGTAAAAAAGTAAAATATATATAGATATATATTTTGTTAGAATCGATTAAACTCTGCTATAACTATATATGTTATATAGCAACTTAAATTATATTTATATATATATATATTTATAATTATACTCATCTATGCCTATTTTAGCTAAAAATATATAATATATATAGCTCTGCCTCTTGGACACTTGTGCAACATCTCCCACAGCTTCAGGGCTACGACTGCCAAAAGTTTTCCCCAAATCTCTTGCAGTTTGACCTGTTTTTGAATTGTATAACAACGCCGCCCACCTCATGGACGTGGCGAAATCATATTTAGCTACACGAAACGAGTATTAAGCAGTTTGCAATGCCCAATTCTTAAGGGTTCTCGCTTGTTATTTTTGCAAATTCCTATTGAACTGCATATATATACAGATATACAGCTATATATGTATATATATATATTTATATAGTTCAAACTTGTTGCTGTAATTTTGTTTACATTTAACCTTATATACTATATATATATATAGAAGAATAATAGTCTGAACTTGCTAACTAACAGAGTTGTTAATTGATTTACAAATAGATTAAAAACAAATTCCTTAGCCAATGTCAGATATAGCAAGTTCCGTGAGTGAGTGTGAGTGTGAGTGTGACTAGGTACGACTGTGGGTGTGAATGTGTATGGGTGTCTATGTGTCTCTATATAGGGCAATTGTTTTTATAGGCTGTCAAGTTGTTGATGCTCAAAGTCTGAATCAAATTGGAATATATGTATATACATGCATATATTTACAGTTAATCTCGCTACAAATCAGCCATGCTTTTGAGTACTTCAAAAACGGATTTTAAGACACTCTCACATACACACACACATACATATTAGTAATCAAAAACTTGATAAACTTTGGTGACTTTTGGAATTAAAGAGCGCGCGCGCACTCACACAAATACAGCTGCATGAGCTCATTAAAACTATATTATATTACGCACACACACACACACATATATATACAAATGTACATATGTATGCTACATAAATAGCGCCATGTGGCTTATGGGGGTCCAGACGTAATCGCTTTGATAAGCCTCCCCAGTAAAAAAGCGAACAATTTTTAACGAAATTCTTGTGATTTAAGTAAGCCAGCTGTGTGTGTGTGTGTGTGAGTATGCTATCATCATATATATGTATATGTATATGTATATATATATATATATATGAGCATTATCAATATCAATAATTGTATAAACTGATATGTCAGGTTAAGCACCATATTATATTGCGTATACGCAGACGTATACGTATTTTGAGTTTTGCAGTTAATTAAATCAATTTTACAGCAACGCAATTAGCAACAATAAAAAAAAAAAAAAACATACAATAATAATAATAACAACAATAACAATAATAGTTATAGTTAAACTGGTTTGCTTCAATTTGCATTCATTCAGTGGAAAGCCATTAGGCACGAAGCGAGAAGCTTGAAACTAATTTTTGTATAAATAAAATTTATGTATAAATAATAGTTCTACGTTGCAGGTAATTGTTAAATAATACCCAAAGCTGTCACGAATTTACTATTTAGTATAAACAAATATATCCCCATATACAAGTATATTGTGCATTAGTTTTACATATTTGAAATCAACTTTTTATCAGCTTCGCAAGTTTCAAGTTCAATGGAGAATTTTCATATAAATATAGTTCACATATACATCGGTTGATATATATATGTATATACTTAAATAAACATGAATACGTGTTGAAAGTTGTTATTGAGCCGCGATTTAACGAGCAAATAATAACTAACTAATGACTTACTGAAACCTCGTGCTATGCATTATAATCATTCAACGCGCACTTTTAAAAACTTTACAAATTACAGCTGTGCACATATATATATATATATATAAAATACATATATACATATATATAAAATATATATGTATATAGCTTTAAAGCTGTGGTCATGTTAATAGTACTGCTGCTGTATACAACAAAAATTTGAAGTACTAAACTTAACTTTTTTCCCCATTAGATAATGAAAAGTTAAGTACTTTTGACTTAGTGTAGAAAAAGAAGCAATAAAAACAAAAACTGACATGCAGTTAGAATGTGTTCATTATAGAAAGAGAGAGGGAGAGAGAGGGAGAGAGAGAGAGAGAGAGAGAGTGGGAGTGGGAGATATTTTATTGTATTGTATTGCAAAAACTAAAAATCTTCAAATTCGTTTTGGAAAGAGAGAGATAGATAAAGATAGAGGGCGAGAAATGTCAGATGGAAAGATAGAAAGAGACAGATGAAGAGAGAGAGAGAGAGATACAGATAAAGAGATACACACATGGAGAGAGACAGACAGAGAGAGGGGGAGAGAAACAGACAGAGATAGAGAAACATAGAGAGTGAGAGGAAGAGAGAAACAAAGAAAGTGAGAGGGGGAGAGACAGACACACAGAGAGTGAGAGGGACAGAGAAACAAAGAGAGTTAGAGGAAGAGAGAAACAAAGAGTAAATGGTAAATACTATAAATCTTAATATTCCTTTTAGAAAGAGGGAGAAAGCGAGGGAAAGAGAGGCAGAGGAAGTGAGAGAAATGCAGTGCAAAAATTATAAACCTTCCTTTTAAGATTCTTTGCAAAATCTTACACTTGGCACTAAATTATATTTACTATTATCATGAGTGCAGCTCTACATATAGATCTAAATCAAACGAAAACGAGTTTACTATATACACATGTACATATATAGTCTGTTATGTTTTACATTTTTCAATAAGTCGCGAATTGTTTGTAAATATGAAATTCAGTAAAAAAAAGTAAATTCAGTAGATAAATACCAAGAAGCGCAGCTCTAATTGGATATATAGAGTCTATTCTAGAGTCTATTCGCTAAACGAACATTGTTATATTTTGAGTTCATCATCATCATACTCCTTATACTGTCTATTATATATTATAAATAATGCTTCCTATTAGAATTATATAGAATATAATATATACATATATGTACATATATATAAACATATGCTACAGAAGCTATAATTAATGAATGGCTTTGGTTGGCTATGAAGTATAGATAATATATGATTTATCTCTGATGAAGAGATAGAAATTACCTTAAAATCAACGTGATTGAGGTCCCAGTTAGGTCGTATTACTTTCAGTATATCCTTAGCACCTTGTATAACATCCGCCTCTTCCACATATATCGGCACGAATGGCACAATCGTATCCTTTACTGTGCTTCGTGTATTATCCTCCTGTTTCGCTGGTTGTCTAGCAATATCACCCGCGTTGTTCTGTTGCTGTTCGCTTGAATATGTTATCGAATTGGAGTTGGTGTTGGTGTTGGAATTGGAATTTGGATTCGGATTGGTGTTCGAATTTAAATTCAAATTGATTTGATTCGATTGCTGCTGTTTGACCGCTTGACGAACTAAAGATAAAGAATCTTTCATCACTTTGGGGTTGCCGCCACTTGTTGAAATCTGTCCTGTGTAACTGTTGCTCTTCGTTTCTGTGCCCATTCTATTGTATTATATATGTGAAATACGGAGAGTGTCAGGTCGGGTCAACACACACACACACATGCACACACACACGCACACACACAGAGTGATAGCAAATGTAAGGAGAGGGCAACAAAATGGGAATGAAATTTTGCTATTCGGCGAGCCGAATGTGTTCGTTTATGGCATGAAAAACGAAATGAGAAATTCTACAGATCAATATATATGATTAAAAGTTAGTAAAGCTCTATATATGTACATGTTCTTATTTGCATGTTAACAAGATTGTTTGAATTATTGAAATTATTTATATAAATTCGCTGCGCTCTTGAAATCTTGAGTTCTTGATATCTAGGTAAGAGCTACTATATATGATGGATTCAGAATTTTGATTAACATGTGTAAATCTTCATGGAATGCTACCATAATATTTATATGTACATATGTATAAGGCTCTGTTTGTAATGCGGTTTATTGGATGATTGGATGTGACAGTCGAAACTAAACAGAGAGAGAGAGATAAGAGGACGGGCCTTTCCTAACCGTTGCAGACCACTTATGCCAAAGATAAGATTGGAACGTCAGTGTGTGCGTAAGTGTGCGTATGTGTGTGTGTACATAGGGATACAGATACATACATAGAGATATATATTATATACATATATATATACACATATGTATAAATACATATATACATAATTAGGTGCATTATAAACAAATTATATGGAAATGAAAAATAAACACATATATATACATATACATATGTACATTATCTCTACACATTTACATTATATATGCATACATGTATATAGTCAATATATGTAAGGCATTGATATGCAGCTCAATATGTACATATTGGGATTCGATTCGTTTTGATTCGAGTTCTGCTTTTGCTTTATTATTGTTGTTTCTGTTTAGCGCATTCTACCAATATATGCGGAATCGCAAATACAAACTTTAAACTTAATGCGTGTGTGTGTGTGTGTGTGTGTGTGTGTGTGTGTGTGTGTGTGTGTGTGTGTGTAGGTGTGTGCATACACATTTGTATGCCCCAATAGATCTGTATGCATGTATGTATGTACATAGAGACATGTACGTACGTACGTATGAATGTACATTTCATAAATAGTACGTGGTTTTTTCTTAAATCTTATGCGTATGTGTGCGTGTGTGTGGAGGGGGAGGAAGGGTTGGCAGCGTTTTTTTAACGCGGTGTTAAGTGCTTCGTGATTTGAAGGATGCCAAAAATTATCTTGTTCATAATGTTAAGCATATGAGTTGAAAAACAAACAACAACAAAATATTGAAAAAAAATCAGATCATAAATGATTTATAGAAAAATCATTAAATAAATAAATAAATTGTGTACCAATATGTCAAGCGTCAACGAATGCAAACGCACACTGAGGTGAATTGTTATTTTACTACACACGTTACCTTCGGGTATTGATTGTTTTTTAAAGAAAACACAAAAAAGCCGCGAAAACCACACAACTAAATTATTGATTTTAGTCTGCTGATGGTGTTGCTTGGTTTGGAATGACAGGCAAAGGGAATGAAAAGCGAAACAGTGCTGGAGTTGTTGTTATATTAATGTTGTCGTATAGCAGCAGAAGTGTTTAATAATCTTGTTCTCGTTATTCGCTTTATACAATTCAATTCTATTATTTCTTTATAATTTGTATTTTGTATTTTTTTGCTTTGGCTCTTTATTCGGCACAACTTCCGACTTCGGACAGTGATGGTAGTAAACTAAGCGAAATTCTCATATGAATTTAGGCGTGCAATTCGCAGCACTGCTGCTGCCAGTGTTCTAAAGCACTTGTTCGCCTTAGTGATGGGTTCAATAATATCGCTCAATATGAACTTTGCGCAAAGCTCTGGTTATCGTTGGCAGGCGTTCTCCAAATATCGCCATTGTCAACACTGAATCGACTTTGCCATTTAAATTCGTTAATTTGCCTGACAAATTAAGTGCCCTCGCCATATTTACAATTTATATTTAATTACTATGATACGAGCAATATACAAAAAATATTTTTTTTTTATCTCCCTCTCATGAATTATCTAACAGTAATTGCACCTATAAACCTTTAAATTATATACTATCATTTATTGCTTAGTCTCAAGCATTGAGTTAGTGAATTATTTATAAAATCACAGCCCTCCTTCCATTAGGCATGCTCTTCAAATATATAAAAGTTGCATTTTTGTTTTTGTGGACCATGTATTTGATACATATCTTTTAAATGATTCTGTGTTCCATTGTACACCTTTTTCAATTTTATAAAAATATGAAATTAAAAAGATTATTTTTATTTTAGTTAAAGAATAACGCAGGATAATACCAATACCAATGGCTTAACATGGAATTGGAATTGATATTACTTTTTCTGTTTCTTCTTTTCCTGTTCCTCTTCCTTCTCCTTCTCAATTATATCCACATATTCCAATATGACATCACGATCCAGCATTTTAAACGGCTTTCCGTTCTCCATAATGGCCACCTCTAAATTATTTTGTCCAGATTGGGCAACCTCGAGCAAGGCGCGAATGGCCAACTTCACGGCACCACGTTCAGTGCTGACATCCTCCTCACGATATTGTTTCTCAAAGAATTCACGCACTGTTTTTGCCGAACGTCCGGTGGCATTCGCTTTGTACTCATAGAATATGCCAGATGGTTCCGTTTGGAACAAGTGGGCCGAACCATCGGCATCGAAGCCTCCAATCAGGCAGGATATACCAAATGGACGTCGTCCATTACTTTGGGTGTACTTCTGTTTCAGTTGTGCAATATATCTGCAAAGCAAAGCAAGCAATTTCAGTAATGAATATCAAATTATTGAATATCGTGCTCATTGTACCTTGTTATATATTCAAGGGTAACGGGATCTTCAACATTGAGACGATGGCTTTGGCATTCGACTTGGGCACGATTTATAAGGATACGTGCATCGGCAGTGAGGCCAGCAAATGCCATTAGAACGTGATGGTCGAGAACGCAAATTTTGCGAACTGTGCGATCTTCTTGCAATTTGCCGACCGATTTTTTCTCAACGCCCAGTACAACACAGTTGGCACCACGCACGCCAACCTTTAGCAAGAATGTATAAATAATAAATAAGTTTGAGCGCTCTCAATAATCATAACAAGTTGTTAGCTTACCGCTGTGGAGCCTTTGCGAACCGCTTCCTGAGCATATTCAACTTGAAGCAAATGGCCGTCGGGTGAAAAAATGGTAACAGCACGATCGTAACGTGAAGACATCTTTAATTAATTTTCCGTTCTTTAATCACACAGCGCAAAGTAACTTTTTGAAACTATCAAATAATGCAGTCGGCAAATTTTTGACAAGGCAATGATGATGCTTTTTTGAGGAAAGGCTGATGGGAACCACAGAGTTGTTATACGTCCAAAGGTATCGATAACACTTTGAGTCTTTTGACAATGACTGGCCATATTTTGAAAAAGAATCTGTCTTCAGTAATTAAAAGTAAAAACAAGGTGGCAACAGCATGAGTCAAAAAAGTGTTTCCAGCCCTGGTAGTCGTATATATATATGTGTATATTTATATATATACATATATATATGATGTGCATTTGTTTAGTCTGTGAATATTGTCAAATTTATTGTTATTTTATGTGACGGTTGTATAATAATACTACGGTATTAATCATGTAAAACGGTTTAGTTACGTCTGTTTATATGCGTTTATGATTTCCTGTATGTTTCAATCAAATTGTCTGTGAGACACACTAAAGAGATAGCGGACAGCTGATCCGACTTAACTCAAACCCACAAAAAATTATCACACCTGCGACAAAATAAAATAAAATACTTACATTCTTGTCGCTTTCAATAAGTAATATTGCGCCCAACATAAGCATACACCTGTAACGGTAATTTTCCTGGAGATGGCGCTGCCCAGAAATCTTGTGGCAAAGATATGTAAGTAAAATAGAATTTCAACTCTATGAAAGTAGTTCTCTAGCACTTATTGGCCGACACACACAAGCACACCGTACGGTGTATCTGTATGAGCATGTGTGTGCCTGTATGTGTATGTTTGCGTTTGTGTGTCAACCCATTTTGGCCAATAACATGCAAATAATTGCATGTGGGATGCAGCCCTTGTAAGGAGCTGTGCACACATTTGTGCCCCGTTGTATGTGTGTATGTATGTGTGCGTGTATGTAATGTGCGTGCGTAAATATGTAGATATTGTAGATAAGTGCAAAAGTATTGGAGTTAGGTTAAGATGAGGTCACGACATCAAACAACCATAAAAAGGCAAAACAAACATTCCACTATTGTATATATTAACATAAACAACTTCCTAAATATCGTCAAAACATTACAGCATGCCGTATCTGTTGCATACAATACAATGATATACGTGTATGAGTGTCGGTGTGTGTGTGTGTGTGAATGCGCATATATGGGGAATATAGCATGTTTTTATCCAGGAATGGAACTCACATATAAATCTAGAAGAAATTAAATGAATTTTTAATGAATTAATGATATAATTTATATTTATTAATATCAATTTATAATTACTTTATTAACTTTTGAAAGGTAGCTAAATTATTTAGCTTAAAATATAATTATATGCATATTTCCACTGAAAGATTTCATATAATTGGATTTAATTGTTGAAATTAAATAAAGATATATATACATTGATAGGAATTCTAATATATACATATGTGTATCTCATATAAATCTATACATATATGTATATATTTTACTATGTATATACATTATTGAACTTAATAATCAGAAAGAAATTCCACTCAATTTACAATAAATCACCGGGAAAGTAATATGATCATAATCAGACAATTTCCGACTAAACAAAAAAATAAACAATATACATATCTTTAAATTTCACATTAAGTTTAGACATTTGGTTGCCTAGGCTCGTTGCAAGTTTTCTGAGTAAGGAAATCAAATGTCTCGAAGACGTAACTTGAACTGCTTGCTATATACAAACATATAAGTCGCATTTAACTATAGTCCAAACATTACTAATCGATATTTATAATTATATATGTATATAGATGACATTAAGGCACACGATGGCAAAGTCACAAGCCTTGATTTGGGTGAAACGGGTCGAGTGCTGGTCACTGGAGGCGAAGATCGCAATGTCAATCTCTGGGCGATTGGCCAGGACGAATGCTTCATGGTTTGTATATATGAAGAGCTATGATCAGATTCAGATATATATCTTTCTCTTTTGCCTCCTTATGTAGTCTTTGACGGGTCATAATCGTTCGATTGAATGCGTTCGCTTTGCATATAAGGATAATTTTGTATATTCAGCCGATGATATTGGCATCATACGGCGTTGGGACTTGAATGCCCAGAAAATCTATTCAACACTGAATGGACACATGAAAAGTGTGAGAACCTTGGACTTTAATCCATCCGGGGAGTACGTAGTATCGGGCAGCAATGATACAACAGTTAGGTAAGTCCACACCTGCAGCTGACAGTTGTAGAATTAATTGCAAATTAGTTCGTTCATTCTGTATCGATATCGTAATTCGATTCGCCAAATGTTAGGTGAGCCGAAAATTAGTTTGAAGTGCGACAACAACATCTTCTGTCTCACTGTCATTCATGCACATCTTTGCATATATAAAAGAGATAACTGAATGCAGATTATACTGCATTATCTTATGTACAATTGTATATAGTATATATATCTAGATATATTACTATATGCGTCATGCCAGTTGCTTTCCTTTGTTTTATAGAGTTTCTACTCTTCAGAAATTTCAATAGGACTAGAGGCTAGAAAGCAACTTTGAAATAGCCAATATATTAGGCTAGACTAGTCTAGAAATAATAATATCAGTATCATTTAAATAAAGCTTACCTATATACATTATAGTACTTTAGACGCGGAAGTATTCATATCATATATCTCTCAGGTTATCAATTTCTAATCAAAAGTCAATGTGCTTCTTAGTCTATTGCTATCTAGTATTTATACGCTCGCTATATCTATATAGCTAAATATATCTAGTCGATAGTAACTTTTACTCATTTTATGAATTTATTTATTGCCCAGTCACCTTACTCCACATGGAAATTTTATAATGATTTGCATTAATTGCTCTAGACTCTTATATAAAGTAGTTTAAAGTCGACATATTTTTTTTTATTATTAAAATTAGACAAAAGAACAGAGTTACATTTAGCAGAGTTATAAATGTATTGATTGCAATATTTTTGTACCACCGCCTGGTTATGTTGTCATATTATATATAACATATATGCACATGTATATATATATATATATATATATCTATAATTGAAATTGAATTTACAATTTGGCCTTCGAGTCCTTCAGGTCGACATAAGCGCCTGAAATAACCTCCTTGCCCGTCTCCACCACTAGAGTGCGGAAGTGAATGCGACTTCCCTCCTTCCACATATCGACCTTTAGAGTCTGACCGGGCAGTACGGGGCCTGAGAAGCGCACTTTGACTGCCTTGAAGAGCGCACTGTTGTTGTTCGCGTATTTGCTGAGCACGGCACGAACCGAATAGCCCAGGGAGCAGAGTCCATGTAGGATGGGTGTATTGAAGCCGGATAGGCGCGCAAAGTTCGAATCGATGTGCAATGGGTTCAGATCACCGGAGAGTCGATAGAGTGCAGCTTGATCCTCGCTAGTCTTGTACTGTATGGAGGCATCTGGTGACCGTTTGGGGGCCGGCGCTAGGGGCACAACACCCGCAATGGGATCCTTTTTGCCGCCAAACTTGCCAGCGCCAACGACAAAGATGGCGCTCTGGTTTTTCACCAAAAGGCGACCGTTCTCGTCGTATGACTCACAGCTGGTCACGACCACGGCGCCGGAGCCCTTGTCCATGACATCAAACACCTTGCCCCTGGTTAGCAATGTGCCACTGGTGGGCAGGTCGTCGACAATTTCCAAATATTGCTCACCGTGCAGAATGTTGGTCAGATCGGCGTTGCTATTGGGCAGGGCCGTGGACACTAGTGGACTGCTCATGGTCAGCAGCAAGCCGGGAAGGACAAAGAATGATGGAATTGGTGAAAAGTCAGCATCGTTCTCATACAAGAAGCGAATGTCGTTGGCGTTTTTGGTTGAGGCACCAATGCCCAGGGCGTAGAGTATTAGCTCCTTGTTGGCGAATGAAAAGCTATCCTCGATGGCATCCTTATCGCCAGACTTGAGGTTCTCAAGCACTTGCAGCAGGGAGCCAGAGGCCTCGGAAATGGAATTGGTGTGTGTAGCTTGCGACATGTCTGTCACCTTGTTCCATGCACTCTGCACGTATTCAAGAGTTGAGGGCTCATCGATCGAGGGTCGCACCACAGCTCCCTTGCCACGCACCGTGTGCACTTTGGTTGCCCAGCCGGCGGCGCTCTCGATATAACTGCCTAAGAGATAGAAAGAAATGTATTAGAAGATAGGAGTATAGTAATATAATGGCAATCGTTTTATACGCACCATTATCCTCGCAGGACTCGTGACACAGATAGACAACAACGGGCGCAATTAGGCTGGGCTTCAGCTCCTGGAAGAGTATGTCGGGCAAGATGCCTTCGGTCATGCGACTGGCTGCCGTTGGAATGATAACGTTGCAATGAATGTTGTTCTTCTGTCCCTCAATGGCCACCGTGTTGGCCAGTCCGACCAGGCCCATCTTGGCCGCCGAGTAGTTGGCCTGGCCAAAGTTTCCATAAATGCCCGAATTGGATGCCGTCATAATGATGCGTCCATAGTTCTGGGCCTTCATGTGTGGGAAGGCGGCCTGTGTGCACTTGAAGCTGCCCTTTAGATGCACATCGAGCACCAAGTTCCAATCCTGATCGGTTGTCTTGACAATGCTGCGATCACGTAATATGCCCGCATTGTTAATCAGAATGTCCACACGTCCGAATGCCTTGATGGCCGTCTCAACGACCTTTGCACCGTCAATAACTGAATTGTAATCGGCGACTGCTTCGCCGCCGTTCTTGCGTATCTCGTCGACCACCACATCGGCTGCACGCTGAGAGGCGCCCTCGCCCACATGGCTGCCGCCCAGATCGTTGACCACCACCTTGGCGCCCCGAGATGCCAGCAGCAATGCATATTCTCGTCCGAGGCCAGCTCCAGCGCCGGTAACAATTGCCACACGGCCATCAAAACGCAATTTCGCTGGTGAAGACATTTTGTGTATATGGATAGAGACGGATAGAGACTCGTTTGCAACTATAAACTTGTTCTCTGCAATTCGTTGGATACCGATGCAAGCAACTGTCAATTCGGCTGTGAGACGGCTATAAATGAAAAACTTTGTCTTAGCTCTCAGTGGTCGACGAACTTTCAACCTCAGAACACAGATATATGTATATATGAATATATATTCACTGATAGGATATCAGTTTTAGATTAGATTCTTTACATTAAACTTACGTAGACTTGTTTCTATATGTGTGTCTGTGTGTGTGTGTGTTAATGCAGTTGGAGATTAGTTATTACTTTGCATTGAGAAAAGTTTTGGATTACGTGTGTGAATTTAAATTATTAAATGTTTGATCGAAGTCCTAAATGGGTATATGCAATTAAACAATCTCGTATATTCCAAACAAATGAAACATACGTTTTTGTTTAGCCTATATTCATATATACATATATAGTTATATATGTGTACGACAAACACACATACAAACTAACTCACGAAACATTTATCAATAATGCCTGATGCACGAATAATTTACCTTTATCTCATGTATTGGCTGTTTAAGTGAAAAATTATCTTTGTATCGCCGGTACAAAGGGCACTGTAAATTATCGATAAGCCTATTGCAAAATGAAAACAAAAACTGGATTACGGACAGAGTTTCGCATCAATTCTTATATTGCCAGACGATTCGAAGTGATGGAATGTTAGCCGATTAATGTTTACTCTGCTGATATTTTTCTTACCCGATACAATCGCACATAGCTATACAGGGCTGCCACTTATATATCGATATCGACAAGGCGCCGACTTTGAACGGGTTTTTGGTGCAAATCACATTTCTAGACTTTATTTATTTATTTTACCTGTCGATATCGATACGGTGCGAACTTTGAAGTGTTTATTTGCTTATTCAATTTATTTATTTAATTTTTTTTTTTGCAAATTTTATTGCATTTTTAGACTTTGGGATGTACAGAATGAAAATAAATGCATTAAAGTTTGCAAAGGACACATATCGCATGTGAATTCAGTGAAATTTTCACCTGATGGACTTTGGATTGCTTCCGCTGGCCTGGAAGGATCCATAATAATATGGGATATACGCAAAAGCAAGCAGATAATGGAGTTTGTAGCCGAGCCACCAGTTACAGCCATCACATGCATACAATTTCATCCATTTGAGTTTCTGCTAGCAGCGGGCCGAACGGATGGCACAGTGTCTATCTATGATCTGGAACACCAGCAACTTGTCTCCCAAACATCTCATTTCTATGGTCAGGCCATCAGATGTATTACATTTAGGTAAGTCATTGGAGCGAGCAATTAGCTGCAATATTATTGAATAATATTTCTCCCATTAGCGAGAATGGCGAGTGTCTGTTTGTGGGCAGTGCTGCCGGAATATCTGTGATTGGATGGGAACCAGACCGTGAATTAGATCACATCAAAGGTAATTGGGCCTCATTGGATGACATGAAAGTGATCAAAAATAAGATTGTAAGTTATCGAGCTAGTTAGTAATGTTAGAGCATTATTAATTCGTATTGCTTTACAGATCTGTGGCTGCCATGAAATTGATACCGTGTCAATTAATACAGTAAGCCTTGATTGTGTGATACCGTTCTATCAGCCCGCAAATGCTCAGCCCAATTTCAAGCATAACTCAACCAATCGAAAGAGCTTCTCACGTGGCACCCAAAAGTTTAGAATATCGATGGGTGGAGCTAAACCGGCCAAAGTGGAGGAAGAGCAAGAGGACAATAAAAGTCAAACTTACGACGAGCTATCGTCACCTAATTTGAGTCTGGAAGTTGTGAATGAGGCGGCACAGGAACACATCGAATCAACGTCAATGTCCTCCTTACATAATCTGCCTTATAGCTATGGCATAGATATGGGCTCGAGTCGTGTACTGAACGTTTATGGGCCGAGCTCATTGCACGTACCAGACGATTACATCTATCCAATGGATAAGGCTGAAATTGCAAATGATGTCGAGTATAGTCCAAATGATAGCAATCCGCCAATACTCAATAACTATGATAATTGTGAAATGGCCGAAGACTTTCCAGTCAATCAGAATTACACGGCCAGCAACTACAAGACAGTACCTGCATCAACAATAAACGCCTCATCGAAATCAATTAAGAAGACAACGACAACTTTGCACAAACGGAGCACAGCGATGGGCAACACCAAACAGACTTCGACGGCAATATTCGGCAACAATAAGCTGGGCCAGGCATCATCAGTTAGCTCAATGGAGCTCCACAAGCTGGACGATAATATGGTACTCAAGAAGTCGACGTCCACAACTGTTGTCAACAAGAATAAGCGAACGATGATGGGCTCACAGAGTCAATTCTACAAAGAGAATGCTCAGCAGAAGAATATTAGTGTGGAGATTATAACGAAGCCACCAATGAGATCCCGGACGACTCTTGATATGCGTACCCCAGCACAACAGACAAAGGTCCAGGAGAAGCATACGCATGTGTGTATCGAGTTAATATATTCCCAATTTTTTCGTTATTCTAAAATATTTTCTTAAATTATAGCAAACAATGAATTACCGTCCAGATTTGATACCAACCTCCGGCAAGAACATGAATCGTAATTTCATTGATGAACAATATGATTTTGATATGCTCTCGCGATCACACGAAGCTGTGCTCCAGGAATTGAGCAATCGGCAAGCCAGTCTCGATTTGCTACGCAATTCAACACGGTGAGCATGATTGGTTTCCCATGTTTAATAAAAATACTTATCGATTTTGTTGATTCCCTTGTAGTGTTAATGATGTTCTAAGTGCACTTAGGTTGGCCAAATCAGCTGGACGCTCCATCTTTATAGATCTTTTAGGTGCAATACTGGAGAAGCCGTAAGTCGTCCTATTTGTGTTTGTTTGTTTATATATTTTTATATTACTTTTCATTTAGATCTTCTCTGAATTTGGATTTCTGTACATTTGTATTACCAGAGCTGAATGAGCTGTTGCAAAGCCAACATAAATTGTGAGAAAATTTTTAAATCTGTCTAAATTTCATTATAAATAATATAATTTTGTATTGTAATTTGCAGTCATTTCACAAGAGCCTGCGATACGCTGCGCATCATATTATCAAACTTCTTGCCAATGATCCAAGAAAATCTGGACTCTTGGGCTGCCAATGGACTGGGCGTCGATGTGACACGCGAGGATCGCCAGCGAAAGTGTCTAGAATGCCAAAGATGGCTGTTGCAAATTAAAAATCTGCCCGAATCGATGCATTTCGGGTCAACGCTGTCACAGCTACAAAACATGATTATTTTTTAACAAGCAAAAAAAAGAAAGAGAGAACTTAGTTAAAGAGATTGAAAAAAGCGAAAGAAAGAAAAACAATTGTCCAGCATTACAAATGATTTACATACATATACATATATATACATATATTAATTTGTTATTCAAAACTAATTTATATCACTTTTAAATTTAAGACTTGATAATTTAAATTTATGAAATTTTATGAAATATATATTTGTAATACAAATTTCATAATAATTAAATTCACAATTAATTGAATTCCCATTGAATTGTTGAATTGAAAGCCCTGACCATATTGCTAATAGCTCTGAAATGCCGTTAGTTATTGCTCTTCCCCTCCACACACACACACTCTCTCTCTCTCTCTCTAGCTCTTTGTTTTCAAACGCAAATCACGAAATGCATTTTGTCGCAGTCAACGGAGCGTGGCTTGGACAAGTTCGAGCTGCTCTATTGTTCTGCACTTCAAAGAGAATATGCACTTTTATGCTGTGTGTGCGGGGGTGCGTGTGAGTGTGTGTGTGGGTGTGCTGTAGAGTGCGTGTGAGTGTGCTTGTGTATGTGTATGTGTGTGTCTGTGTGTTAAATGTGTACGAAATCAATTTTAGGTGGAGCTACTCTGTACTTCAATGAGCGTATCGACTTCAGTTACTCTGTAAAAATTTGGTTCGCTTAGAGACTAAATTCTCTATATATAGTTATCTAGTTATATGCATATAGTTATCTAGCTACTATGGTACTACTAAGGTAAGCTACAGTTTGACTTTGATTTCGATTTCGACATAGACTTTGACTTAGATTTAAGTAACTAAGTAGAGGTAATCCATAACAAGCTTTGCAGTAGAATTATTTAGTTGAACTCTACAAACAAATAGATCATAAATATGATATATTTTTTTCCTAGGTGCTTGGTTTTAGTGTTAAGTTGAAATAGTTTTGGATAAATGTTGAACTCCTTCATGCGTTTACCCATAACGCAGCCTTTGGAGTATGTGGTAGATCAGAAGAAAAACTATGTCATGCTAGGCAATGGAGCTAAGATGAACGAGTTACAATTAGTTTGTAGTTTGATCTATGTTGCGCCTCTAGATGATTCAGAAAAAGGCCTACACACGATATGTAGTCCATCCATCGATGTCTTAGTTTTAGAGTTACTTTTTAGCAGTAGCATCAATATTGAGTTGCAGTAGAATCAATTTTCAGCTACTCCTGCTGTAGGAACAATGTGGATTTCCAAACTCCTAGGGCATGGCATAACGGAAATATTGAATTTCTTACAAACCTAACTGTTTGCGATCTGTGAACGAGCATTAGATAGTCAGTTCAAGTCGTCTTTATGACAAATACTTTTCAGCAGAACATACAACCTCACCTAACGCTGCGTACTGGGTATTCGGGGGGCTAGTTTGCTGCTTGACTTGAATTGTGCACTCTTGCGCTTCATGGACTGGCTGACTCAATAGACTGACCATAGAACCAAAAAAACGAACGAGACAAATACAATAATACAATTACGTATTGAAGTTAAACTTACCATGTCGCCGGATTATTGTTAGCCATTGGCAGTGGCATCGTCTCTTTGGCCAGTGATTGCTGGCTGGCATCAGTCTATTTTGGCCAACTGGCAACTGCAGTTGGCATCGCATCGAGATGGAGCTGAAAAGTCTGTTCATATTATGCTGCCTGCAGGTGCTCGCAGTGTGTGCGGAGCCTGGCTACGAGCATAGCAATCGGAATGTAGAGTTGGAGAATCCGGAGAGCATTATGGATGTGGAGGCAGCCGAGTCTGTGGAGCATGGAGCACCGGGCCAACAGCTGAGAGTAGCTGGCAAATCCTCGGCTAGATATGCGGACTATGATTACTATACAACGGGTCGGCGCACAGTGGACACTGCGCCAGGTGAGAACGATCTGAGTGGCGCTGCAGCGATACGTACACCTGGCCATGAGCAGAGCTTGGGCTATGTACGAAAGTCCGGGGATGAGAGGGCGAAGGCCAATCCATTGCCCTGGTATGGACAGTATACGGGCAAATCGATTGCCATGTATCCGTCCAGGTCGTATGATCCGTACATCAGACGCTACGACAGGTGAGTTCAAGTGAGCCTTAGAGTATTTCCTTGAGTTGGCATTTTCTGTTCCTATCTCCCCTCAGATTTGATGAGCAGTATCATCGCGCCTATCCGCCGTACTATGAAGACATGTACGTGCATCGGCAGCGCTTCGATCCCTACGATAGCTACAGTCCGCGTGTACCCCAATATCCGGAACCCTATCTCATGTATCCCGACCGTCAGCTGGACACGCCACCGCCGGCCGACTACATCAAGTCGAGGCGTGGCTATATCGACGATCCCATGGCCATGCCCGTGCTTGACTCGTATAGCAACAAATATGTTGCATCTAAGCTGCCGCAGCAGCTGTCATCGCCCCGGAACCGCAACGAACGCGTCGTCTACTATGCCCATCTGCCGGAAATTGTGCGCACGCCCTACGACATGCCCGTCACCCGTAAGGATCGCAATGCAGCTGCCGTCGCCGCAGCCGCTGCGCTCGTGGCACAGCCCGGCGCAGCCTTTAAGCCCAACAAAAAGAAATTGAAAGCTTTTCAGCGAAGCGACAACTCGACCAACTATAAGCAAATCTTCTAACTGGCTAATGCTCTATCTTTTTCTCTCACACGAGTATTGTTCAATGGCATTGTTTTTGCTTAGAGATACCTCTAATGTACTCTTTTTTTTTATATACATATATATTTTAGAATTTCTATACATATATATATATATATTTTATTTTTAATTTTACTACAAAGTTTATGGCAAATTTGCATTTTTTTTTCATATCCAATTATATTTTTTTTTGTGTCGAAACTTAAGTTTAGTTTTTAGGACAATTTTTAACATAAATTGTAAAAGTTTTTTTTTTTATAAATCAATTTATTTTTTTGCGCATATTAACAATTTTTTTTTATAAACAAAAATATATTGAAATATTATAAAATACCTTATATAAATAGTTATTAATATATTACATATTATATATTTTTTATTTTGAAGATGTCTACTAAGAAATGAGGCAAAGAATCTGTTTTAATTACTTTAAAAATAGTTTACATTGTACTCAAAATAAAACTATCAATATATATTTTGAAAAACACTTGAACGAGTATTAAGCAGTTGGTTATACTCGACTTACGTGTAGCAAAGCAAACTACGAATCGAACATTGATGAAATACATTTATGTAAGGTCTTACTGCCTTTCTCTCTCTCTATCTCTTGCCCCCACTCCCACTCTCACCCTCATCCCTGTGTCCCTTGCTACTTGGCATTTTGGTTAAAGTCAAGTCAAAGAGATTGAATGGCGACAATTTCTGCCGCACAATGTGCCAGAGTTGGCCAGCGAGCATAACTCTTGGCAAAAGGCATTTCATCAAGTCTTTACCCTGGAGTCTCGTTAATTACACAATTCCATTATTTTTGTGCTAGCAGAGATAGATAGTAAAGTTTGCGATTTCTGCAATTTAACTTTCTCGCTACCACAAAGCACAACAGAAAAAAGTAAATAAAATAAATGAAGAGAACAAGAAAGATTCGTAATTATGTGCTTATGTACGTGGTCCATGGGCACATCCATCTGAGTGGCATCTGAGAGTGTTCACAGCATTTAGTCATTTGGTTCGGCTTGACAAACCCGCAGCATAAACATCAACAACAACAAAAAGGACAACAACAAAAAGGACAACAACAAAAAAGGACAACAAATGCTACTGTAATGCATGGACACGTACAGCTAATTAATGTGCCTTTCATTCCCACCACATTTGTCAGCTGCGAATTAAGCGATCTAATCGCATATGTCATCCAGTTTGTGACACATGTCAGATGGTAAATATGTTATGTTACGTGCCCAGCTGGCAAAATGCCATGATAGAATATGATGGAATATTATGTGTTCTATATATGAATTGGGGCATTATGTATCACAGAGTTTTGGGCATACTTTTAAGAGTTGGCAGATTAAAAGTAAAGTTTTCGTCGAGGCTCATTGTAAAGTTCATGGTAACGCTCATGGTAGTTATGGTCTAAAGGTATGGTAGTTATGGTCCTTGGTAAAGTTCACGTTAAAAATTATTGTAATATTCATGGTAAAACTCATGGTAGTTATGGTCTTTGGTAAAGTTCATGTTAAAAGTCAATAAAATGTTCTTGGTAAAGTTCATGTTGCAGAACACAATATGTTAGCTATAAAGTTTTGTAGAAGCTCATGTTAAAGTTTTATTTGCAATTGTCAATGAAAAAAAGTCCATGGCAAATGTTTGTAGAGCTTATACTGTGAAGTTTATATACAAAATCATGTTAAAAATGTTTAGTAAAGATTATTAATCATTGAATGTTAAGTTGCTGAGTAATTTAATGAAGTTTTAATAATAGAAATGAAGCCAAGCTATGTTAAGATTAAGGTAATGTATGGTATGCAACTTAGTTTATCTTATGGTAAGGCTTATTATGAAATACATGGTAGAATAGTCGACTTTGATATTAATTTAGATGAATTTTCTACTCCAAACCAATTCTTAAATGATTTAAGATCTTTAAAAATCTAATTCATTATTATTTATTCTTTTCTTTAAATTTCAGAGCACTTCCCATTCGGCTTGCATGAACAGCCTCAGCTTGGTTGACTATTTACGAGCTTATTTTGGTTGTTTTATTCTTTGGCATTTCCGCATTATTACTCACAACTTGACACAGACATTTTCGCAGGTCACACACACACACGCACACACACATGCACACTCGCAGAGAAATGGACACATAAACACATCACATAAAGTTGGAACAGGAGAAACGCGACAACTGGCTGCCCCTTGTGGGACACTTTGCATGGGCCATAATCGAGCCGGAGCGAAGCGAAGCGATGGCGGCACAGGAAACCTAATGAGCGTACCGCCCACACACTGAAGCAGTTGCACGATATACACACATATACATATATCTATATATATATGTGTGTGTATAGGTAGGACATGCCAATGGATGGCGGCCTCGCCATACAACAAAGCAATTTGGGCTGCTCGTCCAAGGACAAAAACAATAACAATGATGCACGCAATACTTAAGAAAGTTTTGTGCCAGCAACGGGGCGTGTAGGGCGGGACGGAGCGGAGCGGGGCGGGCCGTGGCGTGGCGTCTCCATAATTAGAATCATTGAAATACATGGAACCATTCAAAGTTCATTTGCTCAGTGAGGCAGCACGGGACAAAAGTGTCCATTCGATGGCCGCACCGCACGACATATGCCCTCCAATTGTGTGTGTGCGGGTGTGTGTGTGTGTGTAGAGGTGTTGTGGCAAATGAGAAAACAATGCCCGAATAACGACTCTCCGATGTGCATTAAAAGATTTATTTCTTTGCGAATAAATGAAGTTCGTTTTTTTTTTATGGTCTCTCTTGCTCTGCTCCGAAGCGAACTAGAGATGAGCGTGGAGTTCATTTAGAGCACGTTGGACATAGAGCTAAGTTAAATCATATCTTATAGATATTTTCAGATGAGTGAAGGTTTTACAATTTTGTTGTTTTATTTAATTTATTGTTTTAATATTATTTATATTATTAGAATTATTTCTGTGTTTTTTTTTGTGCAATCTAATATTTTCAATTAAAATATTTGTTATATAGTATTTTACTTAATTTATATTATTTATTATGATACATATTATTGCATTGCGTTATTTAAATATTTATATTTATAATGTTTTATATTATATTTATATATTTATATTTTATTTCTAATACTTCTTACTATTGTAAATTTATTTAATTATCTTTTATTTTTTATTGATTTTAAAAATAATTTATTTTGTATCTATATTAATATTAAATATAAATAAAAGACGATTAAATAATATTACAAAATTAATAAATATTTAAAAATAATATAACTTAATATGAATTTTATTTTATATGATTTTATTTATTTAAAAAAAAATATATTTTATACACTTTTTGATTATACAATATTTTTTTTATTCTATTTTTTGAAACACGCATACATATTTCATTTATATTTATTATTATTATATGCTGTTTAATTTTTAAATATGTTTTTTTTTTCTATATATAAATATAATAGTTATTTTAATAATGTATTTTATTTTTAGAATATAGTCAAAAGTTCTATATTAATTCAATTTTGCATTTGAAATATTCCTGTTAATTAATCCCTTGTCTCTATAAGTATGCAATGTTTTTCGTGAGCGTGTCACGCGCTCATCTCTAGTGGAAGTGCTTACCTTTAGCTTTGGGCACATTTTGGCGGGGACATACATTAAGCACAAACACAGACACACAAAGATGTCCTTTGTTTGCGCACATGAAGTATTTCTGTTGATGTTTATATATAACATCTATACATATACATATATGTGTGTATATCTGTGTGTGTGTGTGTGTAATCGCTAAGTAGTTAAATGCTGTTGAGTTGTATTTATATGGGTTGCAGCCAGTTTAATGCGCTTTGGCCAACGCAACTCTACAAATCACCGCAAATTTATTTGTGTGCTGCAAACAGTTTACACACACACACGCACACACACACACGCACACACACACACATACACAAACACACGCACACATGCACACTTACATAAATATTCTTCTACATATATGAAGCCATAAGCTGAAAGCTTCAAGTAATTAGTTCATGTAAATGTAAAATGTTTTTGTTTCTACATAGATAAATGTGTTTCATTGATTAAAAAATTGATTTTTTTTTTAAAGCACTTTGTACGAGGTCCGCTCAAAAACTAGAGCAAATTTAGAAATTATGTAAATTAATTAGAACAAAAAAATTTTTTTGTTTCACTTATGCGAGAAAAATTTCCACTCTTTTGGCAACTGTTTGGCTTTTGCGCATAAAACAATAATATATAATTTTTTAAATATATTAATTTTTAAGGCATTGAACACCTGTGCTTATAAAATAAAGATGACATTACTCTACGACTTCTTGTTTAGCGTAAGATTTGTTGGAGAACTGTTTAAATCATTGGCATAATATCTATATTCTAACTATGTCTAATGAGCATGACTTTCAAATTCACACAAACAAATTTGATATTTACTAAGAAACATGAAATCAACTATATTTTTTTCTTAAACACAAAATTAGCAATTCTTTTTATACCAACCTCGTTAAATACGTCTACATTGTTGAATAAAATTTTTTAAAATTTATTGAATTCATTCTTACAATAATAACATATTGCTATATTCATAACTAAAACATAAGTCTTAAATATGCAAACATTGACAATATGTTATTATTGCAATAATTATTTAATAATTTTTTTTTTATTTTGCATTTCTAAAAAAATAAATAAAAAAAAATAATAATAATATTCAAGTTGCAAATTCTTTAAACATTAAATAAATTTGTTTTTTATTTTTGTAATTAAAATTAGATTCAGTATTGTTTTGTTGGTATTTTTATTTTTTTTTTTGAAAATCAATGAAAATGCAATACTTGGTACTAAAGCTTAGTTTTAGTTTACTTAGTTTACTTACTTTCTAAACAAAATATATTTTAAGTTTGTAAAGAATGTTAGACTGAGCTCTATGGCATCAAAAAATTGACTAGCTTTGATCAATCGAATCATCATCATCTCACTCGCTGTCGCTCTCGGGAAAAGCCTTCGGTTCCATTCGTTTCGGTCTTCGCTTGAGCGCTTTGCATTGAGCTATTCGTGTGATGCTCCACACAGAGAGGTTCAGTAAGTGAGCAGCTAACTCAAAGAGTCAAAGAGTCTATTCATACGTACTTCACTATCACATATGCCAGCACAAACTCAATTAAAGTACGTTATGAGGTAAGCGAGTATGACCCTCGCTTACATATCAGTACATACGAAAAAGTCTTTTTGCTTTATAACAGTCAATCAAAAACTACAACAAATTTCTCTCTGAGATTTTTCTCAAAAGTGTGAGTGAAAGACGCCTATACGCAGACATCGAGAAACGATCAACATATATTTGCAAGCATTGAGCAAATATAAATATGGATCTCTTAATCAATCTAGTAATATGAAAAGAATGTTCCTATATATTTTTCTATTCTTCCTAGTCTTTACTAAATTTTGCATAGTTTTGATATATGTATGTATAAATAATATTGACAAACATGAAAAAGTCGTTCTATATATTTTACTTTACAGCGCTTTCATAGTCTTTATATATGTATAGATTTATATATATGTAGATGTATCATTCCAGGTAATAACTTTTTTTCTATATACATATATTCCTATTCTTCCTAGTCAAGGCTTTAAATTTTAGGTAAACTAAAATATGTGAGTTTTAAAATCGTGTACCCCTTAAAGAACTCTGCAAACTAGTGTTGTTAAGTAATATGAGAGTTTGATAAGAGAAACACGTGTCAATTACCCTCTTGGTCAGCCTTCGTTTGCGTGCGCATGGCCAAGGGGGGATTGTGGCATGCGAATGAGTGTGTGCGGGTGTGCCAATGTGTGTGTGTGTGTGTGTGCCAATGTGTGTGTGTGTGTGTGTCTGTTAGCAAATGCAAAACCTATAAATCTTGATACAGCACACATTATTGATTGGCGTTAGCCAGGGCCAAGGCTCGTGGGCGGAACGCGGAACGTGAGAGTTGTGATACACGCAAATGGACATATGGACAAACATATTATGCATATGGATGGGCAGTGCTTGGCCAGTTGTATTATTGTCAAAAGATACGAAAGGGCAAGCCAGAGGCTGACGGCCAACAGGGCCCCAGTGCGTATAATAGGATAAATAAATAATTCAAATAAATAACGCCGAAATAAAATCAAATGCAATGACGAATTATGATACAATGTGCGAGAGAGTGTGTGTGTGTGTGTGTGTTGCTTCTGGGAATGATGTTGTCCCACTGTTGTCCCATATGATTGGGGCGCTCGTAAATCACTGACAATAGACCAAACGAGCCGAGCTGAGCAAACACCCCTCTGACTCTGATTAGAGCACTACAAGTGAAACTCCTCTACGGCTCAGCATACTGGTGTCAAGTGCCAAGGGCATATACATATATATATATACATATATTTAGTATATGTTGTAGGCTGATGAGGTCGGCCAGTGGCGTATGTGCTCTGCTCTTTTGTCATAAATATTAAACGAACTTATCTCTTTCGTCTTTGTTTGCGAAAAAATTTATCATTTGAGCCAAGTTTGTTAATTATTTATGCTGCCATGTTTCATATTTTGCTGGCCGCTGCAGCTGATTTATGGCAATGGAGACATACCCTGCTACAACTCATATATATACATATATATATCTCAAATTTATTTATATATATTTAGATATGTTATATGTATCAGATTGCCCGACATGTGACATTGCTTTTCCTCAGGGGTTTCAAACTTTCATTGAACTGCGGCCCTTCACTTAATCTTTGGCTTTGCAGCTAAGACGAAAAGTGAGCAAAATTAATTTTGATTTTCATTTGCTGATATTTCAGGTTTATAATTTTTAAATGAATTTATTAAACTGCTAAGCAATTTGATTTTGTAAGGATTTTTTTGTATATAGATGCTAAAACAAAGTTTTTATTTTATTTTTATTTTTTTTAAATTAGTATAGAACTCTTAAAAAAAAATTAATTTATTTTTGCATCTGGTTATTTATTTTTTATTAATATTTTTATATTATTCAGACTATAAACAAATTTTTGAGTATATAACGAAATTTAACTGTTACCAGGATGCCACACGCTGGGCATGAAATGAAATTCTACATATACAGTACAGTCCGGTTATAACGACGCTCAAGGGACTGTCGTTATACCCGGAAGACGCTATGGCCATATAAGCTGCACACAAAAGTTATTTTTGGACTGGAATGTTTGTCGCAATAACCGCAAGAACGCTATAAGCGGAGTCGATATAACAAATTTCTACTGTATGTATGTACATATATAGATGGGTATATTTTTGAAGGTGTCTATATATACAATGGTCTTGGGGTATACAAAGTTGTACGAACGATAAAGATATATTAGTTCATTCATATGAGTTTTAAATTCTGTTTTTATATTTTCTATAAGATCTATTGATAATTTGCAATATAGCATTTCCAATATGAGTTCATGAGAGTCTCTAGCTAGTTGAAGCTCTATATTTTAGTTGTGCCTAGATGCTGATTTATTGCTCTACTTAGTTAAGAGTTGCCTTCCACGCCTCCTCGATTCGAGTTTGGGATATGCTCATTGATAGACGTATGTGGGTGAGGTTCAGTATATGTATGTGTGTGTGTGTGTGTTGCCCTGTGTTTTGTTGTGTTGTTCTATCATGCGCTGCCCAGATTCGATGCGGTCTCAATGTCGGCTTTAGTGTCCATCTGTGTGTCGAAGTACGTTCGCTCGCTCGCTCGTTCGTTCGTTTCGATATTGTTGAAGTGCAATAAAGTCGAATTTAATTGCCCGTTTGAAATGAGCAAACTTAATGGACAATGACTCATTAACACTGACACGTCAAACAATAATGGCGTGTCTGGCTGTTTGGCGAAAAAGGAAAAGGAAAAGCGGAAAGGCGGAAATTGAAATAACGCTTCCTGCGAAAATAAGGACGACGCACAAGCGAGCAAGCGAGCAGTAGCAGCGGCAGCAGCAGCAGCAGCAGCAGCACGTCCAAAGAGTCGCAACCTATTCGTATGTCCATGTTCACGTTCACGTCCCATGACAAAAGCTTGACTGGCCGAGCCCCCCAAACAACGCACACACACACACAGGCACATCAAAAGAATGGCAATACACACACCACACACACACACACACGCAACGTAGAGCACAAAAAAAAGCAATTAAGGACGTTGAAAGCAATCTTAAGCGCTGGCTGACGGTGACAGTAACGATGACAGAGGCAGGAGTAGCAGCAGCAGCAGCAGCAGCAGCAGGAGTAGCAGCAGCAGCAACTGAAGGGGGACTGCATGTGAACTCTGATGTATGTGTCGTCCTCCTGTGAGGCTCTTAAGGATGTGACATGAAATGCTTATCAGCTGGCACAGGCCCAAGCCCGAGCCCAAGCCCAAGCCCAACTTTTAACAGCCGCTTGTGTGCCACTCACTCATGCCCACGCCCACACACCCACACGCCCACACGCCCCGCCTGTGAAATTAGTTTTCCCACAGTTTTATCTGTGGCTCTCAATTAACCAAGCAACTGCCAAGGATTCAATCAAAATGTAGCAAATGCTTCGACTCTTTAAATGAACTCCGGGTCGAGAAAACTATTGAACGTCCATTGAATGGCAGCGCCTAATGAATAATGCCTGATTTCCAGACCCGAGCAAGTGACATGCTGCCATCCATATCAATGAGACAGCAGCGAGAAGATGCTTTAGACGGCATCGTTTTAGGCCACTTCAACAGCTGCTAAGTACAACATATGGCATTGGCCAAGTTAATTGCAATGCAATACGAGTCAACCAGGCTAATTATCGATGCTGGATGAATGCAATGGAGACTGACGTGATTTATAACTGATTTTATAAATCATAGTTTTATGGATTGCACGCGAATTATAATTAAAGATAATACTAAGCAGATGCTAGGGCTAAGCTAAAGCTTAAATTTCATAAATCATCTTATCTATGAGAGTACAGATATATAATAGAGCTAAGGACTCTGAAATTTTGAGAACGGATTCTAAACATTGTATATTAATATTTTAATACATAATAGTTACTTCAGAAAGCAATAAAAAAAAAAACTAGAACTTGAGACGCTTAAGTAGAAAGATGTCGAGATCAGTCCTAAAGCTCTAGAATCCTTTATGTCAAGTAAACATTTTAGGCATTGATAAACTAAACTAATATTTCCGATCTAATATATAAAATATTATTCTAAACACATGTCATATCATATTATCATAGTCGTGTTTAAAGCTCTATAGAACCTGAAACTATTCAACTATTCAGCCATAAAAAGAAAGAAAAACATTTCCTGGCTTTGTTTGCATTCTATGCAATTATATAAACAAATATTTGTTTTTCCGGATTTGAGGATTTACGCATTTCTGGATTTCCTACTTATAAATGTCATCTGTTATAATTTTACAAATCTAAGAAAGTAATGCTAGTTAATGCACAGCATTTTTTACGTCCATTTTATGCGCTGCTTGGGCTGTGTCCGTCTCTTGTTTTTTTTTTTTTTTTCTTATTGTTTTTATTTTCTTTTGAATTTTTCATAAGGAAGCGCAAAGCGTATTTTGTGGACATTAAAATGCCACAAAACGTTTTATAGTAATTTTTCATATTTTCACCGGCTCGACCGTTGCGTTGCGTATCGCGTCGCATCGCGAAAGGACGCGAGGGTTCTTGCTTGGGTTTCCTTTGGGTTGGGTTGAGTTTTTGTGTACGGGTTTGGGTTCGGGTTTGGGTTTGGGTTTGGGTTTGAACGTGGGTTGGTTGCTGGAATGCTGTCGACGTTGATGTTGATCTCATGCTGTGAAGTAACACGGCACACGCATCTACGCTGATAAATTTTTATCTTTGTATGACAAGTTAATAATGTGCCAGCCCAGGCGCCGAGTCGACTGCCTTGAAAGGCGATGCGAATGTCTGGGTAAGTGGGAGGGAGTCGCTTGCTTTGCGACTCATTCGCATGTTCGCTTATTGAAATTTAGGTAAAGTATTTTCATGGAGTTTTAACGGATTTATTGTGATTTTTGGGTCACGTGACTTGTTGTGGAATGCCAACAGGGCGCTCAGCCAGCCCTTACATTTCATTCTCTTCTCTACTCCTCATTCTCTCTCTTCTTTTTTTTGTAATTGTTTTTTCATTTGATTCATGCCAGCGATAGAGAAACAATTTGTTACACTGCACAAACATTAGCATACATCATGCGAGCATGCGTGTGTGTGTAGGAAATATATATATCTATATATACATATATACGAATAGTATGTGGGATATACATACATACATACATATATATTTATGGATATCGATTTCTGTGCGGCAAATATCGAGAGACTAACAAATTAAAAAGTAACGCACATTCGACAGTTTGCGTAGCGCCAAAAATTGTTTTACATTCATATCTCGGAAATTACGACACCCTAGGGAAGCGGGTGTTGGTCACTTGGACAGCCGTACGACCCGTACCGGCACCGTTTCATGCGTGCTCTACTTGCCACTTGCCGTTAAGTATAAATCTTGGCCAGAATCCGAATCAGAGGCGAAATGCGAAATGTTTAGTATGCGCATCACATGCCGCATCGATGGGATATTGGTAAGTGTGGCCAATGCCAATGATGCCTAGGTAAGACAGCCACGACATTTGAGTGCCTGATGTGGTTAGCCCATACACTCACCCACCCACACACACACACACCCACCCACACACACACACACTCGCACATGTAAGCTCGTAAAAACATAAAAATTGTATTCGATTTTTAAGGGATTCTTTTCAATTTATTATACATAGTTGTGGCCCAATCAAGTTGGGTTTTATGAATTTATATGCAAGCGCCATAACAAAAGTTTAAATAAATAAAATTCTACACAAAAATTGCTCGACTATAGCAGGTGGGTAAATACTCTATAGATGCTCTATATATGCTGCATAGATATGCTATAGAGACTGAATACTTTGTAAATTTGCTATGGATACTCTTTGGAGTCGTTTGGAGTAGAAGATTCTACTACTATACTAGTATACTGCAACTTATACTACTAATGTATAAGACTTCGATTCTTACTACTATTACTATTTCATTACTACTACTACTACTAAAACTCTGTTATTCTACTACTATTAGAAAGAATTCTATTATTTTACTGCTACTACTAAAACTCTAGTACCCAACTACTACGACTACTACTACTATTACTACTACTACTACTAGTAGAACTCTAGTACTCGACTACTACGACTACTACTACTAGTAGAACTCTAGTACTCGACTACTACGACTACTACTACTAGAACTCTAGTACTCGACTACTACGACTACTACTACTACTACTACTACTACTACTACTACTACTACTACTACTATTACTACTACTAGTAGAACTCTAGTACTCGACTACTACGACTACTACTACTACTACTACTACTACTACTACTACTACTACTACTACTATTACTACTACTAGTAGAACTCTAGTACTCGACTACTACGACTACTACTACTACTACTACTACTACTACTACTACTACTACTACTACTACTACTACTACTACTACTACTACTACTACTACTACGACTACTACTACTACTACTACTACTACTACTACTACTACTACTACTACTACTACTACTACTACTACTACTACTACTACTAACTACTACTACTACTACTACTACTACTACTACTACTAATACTACTACTACTACTACTACTACTACTACTACTACTACTACTACTACTACTACTACTACTACTACTACTACTACTACGACTACTACTACTACTACTACTACCAATTCTAGTATTCCTCAATTCTACTACTACAAGTAATACTACTATTACTACTAGAGTGGAATGGAATTCGATTATTCTACCATTATTGCTACTAATAATAACCTACTATTCTACTACCATTCTACTACTATTACTATTCTACTACTACTACCATTCTACTACTACTACTATTCTATTGCTACGCTACTTCTACTACTATAATAGCATTCTATTACTACATTCATGCTACCATTATTATTCTATCAAAGGTACTCTAATAAAAGTTAATTGAACTTTTTTTATACAGTTTTGAAACAAGTTCGCAATAATTTTCATAGCATACTTTTCGGTAATACCGTTTAAAATTTCATGCAATTTGAGGGCGAAATCAAGTTTGATTCGATTTTTAACTGTTTAATTACGAGATTCTCTCATCTATTATACAGAATTTCGTAATGTTTAAAGTACGAAATTTGAAAATCCAAATTTGAAATAATTGATCTACTTGTTTTACCCGAATTTTTGTAGATTTGCACAATTACACAATAGAAGGAATTGCGGCGCAAATGATGTTGGCCTCAACTGAGTTGGGTGGTTGGTTGGCTTTAGCCTGCACTTACCCCTTCGCAAAATCACATTTACATTTACAAATATCTCTCATTTGTGCAGATGCATTTATTCTAGTTCATGGTTTATGGTTTGCTTTTATTTGAAACTCTGAACGCTGCTGGCAGCATTTGTATTTTATTCCATTGTTCAATGAATACACAAGTTACATACGAAAATGAGATATTTATATTGTATTTATATTATATAGGGCATATAACATAAATAAGCATTTTGTTACTTTTCATGAGAATTGCACAATGTTCTAATGCATCCAACAATTCGAAACTGTTGAAGCTTAAATTTATTGAATTTAGTTGCAGGAATCATATTTATATGTATGTATAAGTATTTAACAGAGTTTAATTTCATTATTTAATTAAACAGCATGCAGTAAAGTTCGAGTTTAAATAGGATCAAATAATGTCTACCGCATCGAGTAATGAATGTAAGACTAGACAATGAGAGACCCAATGTGTTGTAAGAAACCGAGTGTGTGGCCTTAGCAGAGAGACGGTGCGGTAGGTAGGATCTCAGTGTTCATTATCGATATATGAAAGAAAAGAATACCTTCTGTTCTATATTTGAGATAGACTAGAGTTTGATATGTTTGAGTAAGTAAAGCGTGAAAGTTATATGTGATCCAGCTGATATTTTATGCATGTGTGAACATAATATTTAATATAGATTTTAATTTAGTTTTTGATGAATTTACAATGAAGATTTGATACCCCTCTAGGCTCAAGTTGTATCTAAAGTTAGAAGTCTACTTGGTATATACTTAGCATATCGAGTTAACTTAGTATATCCAGCATATTTAGTATATCTAGTATACTTGGCATATCTGGAAGTTTCTATTACTCCAGTTATTGTAAGTATATCAAATCTACCATAGAGCACACTTAGTTAACAATTCAAATGTGGCTTGACAGCTGCTGCACAGCATCTCCCCAAAAATACTTAAATTCGGGAATTATATGGCTAGGTGGACCAGCCAGTCAGTAATTTGAAAATTGCGTTGGGTTATAAAATTTGTGTGTTTACCGCTTCATTGCCATGTATATATAAGTAATAGAAACAATTTATTGTACGCCAACTCCCATCCCGGTGCCAGCTCTCCCCAGCCATTCCATGATGGCCATCCGGCTGCTGTTGCTGCTGCTTAAATGAATGTAAATTTGCTCGATTCAGAAACAGAAGCAGTTTTCCTTCTGGCCATAATGACGGAGCGTCTACGATGTTTGCCTTGAACTCTGGGGTCGATGTAGGCCTAGGCCTAGGTGGGTTTGTCCTTTCTAAACGTTCTATAATTTGCTTATTATGCGCTTCATGCTGCTCGCTTTTATGTTTTGCCACTTTTTCTCGGCACCCAGAGCATAAAATACGCACCCTCTGCATACGCATCAGCGTACGCGTACGCGTTCCCATTCTCCTCCTTCGCGTCCACGTTGACGACCCATCCGCCCATTCGGTAGTCGTCCTTCCGCCGTTACAACCATACGGAAGCAGTCGCGGCAGCCAAGGACCCCGTGGTCCTTGGCCCCTTGCCCGGTAGCATCGTCAATGGTTCATATTTTGTCATAATTTATGTCGCTTTGGGTGTTGTTGCTGATGCCTCGGCCTTAACTTTGCCATCGGGCCACAGCCCCGGCCCCAGCCACAGTCACCGTTCCAGCCTCGGTTTCTGTGGCATTGCCACTACCGGCGCAGGCACCGCAGCCGCAGCCAGGACACCTTTTATTTTATTTTTTTTTAGCAGTGGTTGATTTGCTTGCAAATTTATTAAAAATCTTCTGGTTGCTTCATTTTATTAGGGCATATCCGTCAGAAGACACTGTAAAAGCGATTTCCAACTCATCCGAGGGCTGTCACAGCAGTACGACAAGAGGGTGCGAAAGTGAAGAGTCTGTTGGAAATTTGCCGGAGTGTTTTTTTTTTTAATATTAAAAAAAAATAGCTGTGAAGCTATTCGACATTTATTTGATTATATTTCAAATAGGATTGTGTCTATCTGATATCGATAAAGTAAATAAATGAGATTGATACATCAATACTAGCTAGATTCTATCTATTCCATGCATTATATTTTATTCATTTGCATCTAATCTATCTATGCTATCTGTCTTATCTACTATCCCAACTGAATTTCTCATCATCTCATACTATTCTATTTATTCTATTTTTTTTCCATTTATCGTTTCGCATATATATTCTATCTAGCAATTATCCTGTCTATTTTTCTTTTCAATCTCTCTTATCTGAGCCTATATAAACATTCTATTTATATTATATTTACGTCTCATATATCTTATTATTAAATTATATCTAAGCATCCATCTATATTATCTATATACACTATCTTTTATATCTGGTCATCTATACAATCTACATATAGTATCCTATCTATGTATATATCCATCTATCTACCTCATCTACCTTATCATCTATATACTTACATAACCCATCAAATTATGTCATCCATTGCATATATCCTTTCTAACCCATCTATCATTCCCATATGATTATAGGTCTTGTCTATTATTTTAATTTATCTAACCATCTAACATATCTATTTTATCTGTTGTTCTTTTGTCTCATCTTTTCTTTCCATCTATCTATCCTATCTATAAAACCCATTCTATATAACTTACTTATCCAACATATCTAACTATATTTTTATTTAATTTTTCTCTCTATATGAATCTAAAAATTTCAATAATTTTATTTTCCATATTATAAGTTAAATATCTTCAATCGTTAGAGGCAACCCACTTGCTGTTGGGTTACAGCTACCTTTCTGGTTGCCTGGTTGTTGTTCCCGTTTCGAATTGGCCCATTCCAAAAATTGGCATTCCCTTTCCGGTTTTTCGATTGCCAGAGTTGCTTTCCTGCTGGCGCCCCTTTGCGTGGTCGTCGTCGTATTTCGCATGTTAGGCATTTCCTCCTGGGATTCCGTGGCATCCATTGCGATGTTCTTTTGATATTGTAATGTGCATAATAGGATTTTTATGACACCTTCACTGTGGCTGGCAACGCCAACGGCGCTACCACAGCCACTGCCATCCATTCTCCCCATTTGCCGTCAGATGGCTCCCAGTTGCGACTCCAGTTGCCCTGCCCCATTGCTATCTACATTTTGATTGCTGCGCCCATCGCTTGTCACCAAAAAGTTGCAAATTTTATCGGCCGGATGTGTGCATGGCATGCGGATTGTGTGGATTTGCATGAGATCATGAATTTCACACGATGGTAATGGCCACATTAGCATTGACTACACGCGTTTATGGCCATTAGATGGCACCCTCCATGCCATACCATGCCATACCATGCCATCCCATCCAGCTCAAGTGCATGTGCTAAATTTTTAATATGCAAATTTCGCTCTTTGCTCCCCGCTCCCGTTCCCTCTCACCTTTGCCATTTCATTTACACTTGTGCTGCATATTTTATTGCCCGTTGTCTCTGCGTTACACGTAAATGGCCAGTTACATATTAAGCTCGAATATAACACTTGTGGGGCGGGAACAAGCGCCCTCCCGTTCCATTGTCATTTGGCTGGCGTTGCGACTCCTCCTTGAGGACATTTCGCATGGCACTTTAATAAACAATAAGATTTAATTTTCGGCACACATTTTTGCTTTCGCATTTGTAATGCACAACATGTGGAGTGGGATGGGAAAGATTACAAAATGATTCCCCTTATATCAGCTGTGCGATGCTCGATTCCATTTTCACTTATTTCAGTGATTTGCATTTCGGGTTTGAAGGCAATCTCTATCTCCCTCTCTTTCTCTCTTTCTCTCTTTCTCTCTCTCTCTTTCTCTCTTCTCTCTCTCTCTCTCTTTTTCTCTTTCACTCTCTCTCTCCCTCTCTTCCTCTTTCTCTCTCTCTCTCTCTCTCTCTCTCTCTCTCTCTCTCTCTCTCTCTCTCTCTCTCTCTGTATCTCTTTCTATCTGTTTATCCCTCTCTTACGATCTGTCTCCCACTCTCCCTCTTTCTCCTCCCTCTATCCCTTTTTCTCTGTCTCTCTCTTTCTATCTCTCTCTATCTCCTTTGGAATTGTATTAGCAAATATGATTTACGGTTCAGTCCAGGAATGACCGCGGCTTGTTGGGACTTGAACTAGTTCAATGAGCTTTAACTAACTGTTATTTAAACTGTCTTTTCAAAAGCTGAATCAGCCTTGATTTCAGGTAGTGTTGAGGCTTCTGTTCAGTTCTATTCGGTTCGACTTTGAGTTGACCTTGGCTTAGTTTCACAAACTTAATTGAAACTTCACTTAAATTGATATATCAGTTTTGAACTAGTTCAAAGAACTTTATTGAAACTTCTACAAAATAGTCTTTGCAACAAATTAATATTTGATATGCGAACTGGTTCAGCTCTGGGCAAACATTGTTTTGGCTTGGCTTAAACTTCTCCTAATTTGATATATAAAATTTTAAACTAGGTCAATGAGCTATCTTGTAGCTGCTATTTAATTACCTTTCTTTGATTTAAGATAATAATATTTACAATATTGCCAATTTGCTAGAGATAATAAACAAATGTTTCAGCTCTACCAAATAATTCCAAAATAAGCTAAAAAATATCAAAATTCAATTGATTTCTTAGCAATTCTCTTGAGCTAACTAAATCAGCTTTATAGATATATATAAACTTTTATATATATATATATATGTGTGTGTGTGTGTGTTGTGTGTGTGTGTGTGTTTGTGTGTGTTTGCATAGAGATATTGATTACCTTTACCTGTTGCCCGATTTGCAATTGCAGACATTTGTGTAAATTAATTGGCTTTTCAATTGAAAATTGAAATTGCGAAACTGTCTGCGAGTGATTTGGCTGTTGACCTGGGCCTCTGTAAATATTTTAGGCCGTCTAACACTTAGTTGAACTTTACGTAAATGCGGTTAACAATCCAAGAGGGTGAAATCAGTCCTCTGTAAATAATATCACGTCAGCAGCAAAACAAAATTGGGCCCAACACACAAATTGTCGGGTGATAAATGGTCTTAAACGGGATTTTATTTCCATGTATTTTTTGTTCCCAATTCCTTTCTTGTTATTATTGTTGTTGTTGTTGTTGTTGTATTGTATCAGGCGAGTAGATACTCTTCATTAGAATTACTGTGGCCCCAAAAGCCGAAGCGCGTCCTTACTTCATTTTAGCATAAAAGTGTACATAATTTGACATTGACAATAGAGAAAGACAGCGGACAGCGGTGCAGGGTTGATCGAGTGACGGGAAACAGAGTCAGTGGGCAAGGCAGGGCCAGGGGTAATTGCGAGTGGGGGTGCTGGCAGCCCAAAAATTGATTAATTGGTTTGTGAGCGTCTAATTAAATAAAGCGGTTCGCTGCTCGGCTCTCTCTCTCTCTGTGAGTGGGTGGTGAATTGGCACGCCCGCTAGCTGAGGGGTCGACGTGTTAGACCCACATCAGCGTCACCAGCTCGAGTGGCTAGGAAGAGGGAGGCGGGACAGCGGGGCAGGCATCGCTGGTCGTTGCTTTACTTTAAAAGACCGCATTTTTACTCTGTTTCGTTTTCGTAATTTTTTTTTTTTTTTTTTTTTTTTTTGTGTTGTGTTTTTATTAATGTGACGGCTATTTGTTTCTAGTAAGCAATTACAAAGCAATTTTATAGCAATTACCTTCTTCTAACAGCTTGGGACAGGGCTTTTTAATGCTGTTTAGGGCAAACCACACCCAAAAGTCCCCAACTCAAATAAAGCCAACCCAGCAACGGAGCCCCAGCCCACCTCTTCGATGTCCAATCAACGAAACTGGAGCTCGTTGAAATATGCAACTCAGCTCCCGTTCCACGGCCCGTCGAAAGCAATTTTAGCTTGGCTCTGGGACAGATGTGACCATGCCATGTGCTGTGAAATATTTGCGTTTCAGCCATTTACTTCCTTCTCTATGCTTTTACACCGATTTTCGTAATATTACAGATTAGTCACCTACTGTCAGCTATAATTAGCCCTTGGTAAAACGTTTTTTCCCTTCTTTCAATCTTCTTTTTTTTTTGTTTATCGTGGGAGTTTAACGTCCTTAAGCGGTTGAAGGTCATTTTCTTTAGACAAGAGCCAAGACAAATGGCAGATTTCTTTTTTCTTTTCAAATTGAGATTGAGTGTTGGGTCCTTTTCTGTTCAGGTTAACTTGAGAAAACAAATTTGAAGTTTATATAGATGTCATTTTATGAATAATCTAAGCTAAAGTTTGCTCCTGTGATACCTTAACTCTAAGCTGAGGATCTAAGAATCTTTTCTTAAGTTTTAAGTTGGGTAGAAAGTTAATAATTCTATTTACTAAAAACAATATATATATATGAAGTTGGCTAAAAGTGTTACTAGTTTCTAACTAGAGATCAGCTTTTGTCTAGCAGCGCGTGTTGAGTAGGCTGACTCAGCAAGAGTGATATGATTTCCGATAGCTGTTTATATAACAGTTATTGAGTTATTGATAACATCTAGTAATTGAATGTATTGAATATAATATGCCATTTAGTTATGAATAGTCTTATTTAATGAATGGTGTATTATTCATCTAAGGATAAGAGTTCAATGTGATTTGACACCCTAAGATGATTTGCTATGCAGCCAAGTCAAGTTCTGAGGCCCCAGACAAAGGTCAAAATATATATCTTGAACTGGTTATGAAGTTTTGAAGTTTACGCTAACAACCGTTAGATATATCAAATTAACTAAATTGTTGTTGCCTTGTTTAGTGCTATCAAATGAGTTCAACAAACAGTCCACTAAAAATAGTTGAAGCTTTACATATATTGGATATTTGAGTTGTTAAAACGAGTGTTATAATCTGAATATCAAATCTGTAAAATAATAAATAATAACGTTTATAATATACCAAATAAAGAATTGGCCAATATGTCAAGCCTTTAGTGGATGTATCCAGAAAATCTTAGCAGCAATAGTATATATTGTAAATTTCAAGTCTCAAGCTTCAGTAGCGCTGAAATGGCAGACGAAAGTTTGGATGGATCGATGGACAGATGGACTGATGTACAGATAGAAGTAGGAACGGATAGATGGACGAACAGATTGACAGACATATAATAATGCAAAAAAAAACAAGAAAGCATTTCACTTTATAAATGAAGAAAGATTTACCTACTGAATATTAAGCAAAATCTTAAAAAGTCTAAATAAAAAGTAAGAAATTTCCTCAATTCAATCCTATAATCGCAATGATATACATATAACTATTAATAGCTCTCAGCACACGCCGCAAGTTAAATAAAAATAAAGCAAAATAAAACAGAATTGAGAATAATATTTATAATTAAATATATTATTTATAAACTCATCACATATTTATCGCATAAAGACAAATTTCAATGCTCGCTCTCCCGATGCTGATAAAGTTTCGTTTGCCTAACGCATAATGAAATCTGTAAACTAAAAAAGTTAACAAATATTTGTATTCGAGAAAAATGCTGGGCATTTCTTTGAAGTGACTGCAGACCGCAGCTGAGTTGTGAAAAAGGACCAGGGGCTAGGCAAAGTGGACAAGGAGCAAGTTGTTCTGCTTCAACTTTTTTCTCTTTTCCCAACCAAAAAAAAACAAAAAACAAAAACTTACCGATAATGCGTAAAATTCCATTAAATCGGGTGTAATTAAATGACATTTACTTTGGCCACATTAAAAAGAACATAAATCAGCGACTACTGCAGCCGAAAGCATATTTGGCTCGCGGCCCTCGCGACCAGCTTCTGGCCTCTGGACCTCAACTTGGCTGGGGTCGTGGGGGTGTGGGGGTCGTGGAGTTGGGGTTGGTCCGCTAAAAGTTTCGCCCTCGTTTGCGTACACAAAAGCCAAAACAAATATGGGGTGAATTGCTTTGCCGCATGCCGTCGCGGCGACTTAAATGGATCCGGAGACGATGTCGACGTCGACGCCGGAATCTGTAAAGAAACCTAATTTATTGAAAAATTGTTGCTCGGGGTGAGTCTTCTTGACTTGTTGTCCTTATTGCTGTTGCTCTTGCCCTTGCTCTTCCTGTTGTTGTTGTTCTTGTTGTTGTGCCGTAGGCATGCTGTGACCTTTCCATTGTTTGTGTTCACAGTGTTATAAAGACAACATTCTACTACTTAATGTCCGTCGCACCATTCCCGTAACGCGAATCCCGTTGGCAGTTACCATGCCCCCGCCTGGCCATAGCTCGCGACTAAACACAAAAAAAAAAAAAAAAAATTAATAGAATGAGAAGAAAACAAAAATATTGCATCAAAGAACAAGTTTTGTCCATAGCTTCCGCCCAGCCCGACGTTGTGAACTGTCTAGAAGCCACAAAATCTTACATTAACAAAAAAAAAAAAAAAAAGTGAAAGTAAGTGAGTAACAAAATATTACTTTTAAAATACGCACTTCCATTTACCTACTTTTGACTTGCTTTGATTAGAAAATACTGTGATTCACTTGGACGTACATCCATATTACGCATATTTGGTTAGAGAATCTTAAATTACGGGCAAAATTAGAGTGAGGGGAAATATCTCATAAATCTTACTATTTTCCAAAAACTTTAAGCAAATGGAGAACAGAATATTAATAACTATATATAGGTTTATCTATATATATACTTACTGGATACTCGATTGTATTACGGCTTAGAAATTTATTCCATAAATGACAATGATAATGACAATGACAATGACAATGGCAATGACAATGACAATGACAATGACAATGGCAATGGCAATGGCAATGGCAATGGCAATGGCAATGGCAATGACAATGGCAATGACAATGACAATCACAATCACAATGACAATGACAATGGCAATGGCAATGGCAATGGCAATGACAATGGCAATGGCAATGGCAATGACAATGACAATGACAATGACAGTCACAATGACAATAATAATAACAATGCCAATAACAATTCTAATGACATGAAAAGGACAATAATCACAATTAACCGTTCTATTGAATCTATTGGAGCCATTAGACCATATCCAATCGCATTTAGATAAACTATTTACAAATAGCTGAAATATATTGAAGTAGACCCAATTTTCGAGTTGCTGCTACTGTAAATTTGCGCACACATATGTTAGAGCCTGCATTGGGATGCCGGGCGTGTGGGATGCGTGGGATAAGTGGAATGTGTGCAGTTCTTGAAGGGGAGTCGATGGTCAATGTCCCAGTCGACAGCCACTAGCTACGCACTGCCCGCTGCCTCCTGCTGCCTGCTGTCTACTGCCTGCTTGCCAGTTAATCGGACTCAATTGCTTCAAAGTAACTTATACACGCTTTTCACGCACAAAACACGCCGAAAGCGTTGCTCATTGGGCGAACCCACAACAATATTTGTCTTTGACCCTATTATTTACTAAATTACCTTTTCCTTTTGGCAAAAGCTACCCCTACCCAACCGGCTCGAGCAAACATCAGACCCTGCCAACACCCGCCACCTCGGCCCCACCATTAACCCTGATAAAGCACAATGGTATTGCCATTTCCGAGGCCATTGGATCCATATGCGCAGAGACTTCCTAGCGTGTGTGTGTGTGTATGTGTGTGTGGTTGTGTGGGAAGGGGACTTAGCGCTATCCAGTCGCTAAGGTACTCGTCAGCAGCATCTGCAGGTGAATTTATTTCTTTTGCTCGGGTTAATCCACTACAAAAACAAGTGAACTGAACTGCCGCCAAGTTGGACGGGGAGCTCAAGGACCCGAACTTTACTCACTTTTTGTTAGAGCAGTCAGCTAAGCGAGCTAAGCAAGTGAGCAAGCAGCCCCGAGGACTTGAACGTGTGTGCCTGTGTGTGTGTGTACAAAGTGATTATCATTTCCTTTAAGTGATTTCAACATTACCTTAAGGTATTTGGCCTTAATTGAAAACGTTTCCTTAAATGCCTGCTGCGGTGGTTGTCTTTGTGGTTGAATGCTCCAAAACTTAACTCCAGCATTTTGGTATTTTAGTATTCATTGTGATTAACTCTATAGAACATTTATACTACAAATAAACTCGATGCGTGAGCGTTTATAGACTACACAACAGCAGCAGCAGCGGCAACAATATGGATTTATGACCTCAAGGACAAGGCATTTAGATTTTACTTTAAGCTTAAAGCATGTTGACTGATAAGATTAGCTTGTATTAGGCTAACAGGCTTCTGAAACAGTTATTCAATGAGTTAAGGAAAACATTACTTCCAATGATCCTAACTTCTAGATCTATGTACAATTCTTAGTAGAGAATGGATCATAGTTTCCCTTAGTAGAGCTAGCTTCCCGTAGATCTAGAAGCCAGGATCATAGGAAATACGAACCAAGCTAGAATACGATTTACAAACTTTACTATTAACTAATCTCCAAATTGGCTTTAGGACCGAAAATTCGGCTAAAAATCCTAATTCTGGGAATAGTTTAAGAATCACTTCTTGGCTTCCTTTTCGTCCTTGCGTCAAATATAAAATTGTTTCTAGGTCGCTGATTGTTTTTACTCTGTTCTTGTTACGTTTTTTTTTATGACAACATAATTATGCAAATATTTATGTATTTAGCTATATAGGTACATGGGCGTGACCCTTTGCCTGCATATTTACGAAGTGGCCATAATTCCTTGACAACGGTTTGTGCTCCCATAAAAGTTTATGGACGGCTATTCGAGCTCAACGTAGCTCTTTGGGCACTGTGCATTTTAAACATTAATAGGTGCATAATTTAAAAAAAGCTAGAACAAATGAGCCCGCTATGGGCTAACAACGGGTTAATTAATAATGCCCCGGCCCGAGAGTGTAGCCTGTACTTATTTGGGAATCCATTCGGCAAATGGCAACTCTTTAAAAGGGTTTGTCTTCAACTCCCAGTGCTGGCACCCTTCCTCTTCCGTGTATATGTATATATTTTTTCTCGAGGCTGGCAAACTTTTTTTTTTTTTTGTATTTTAATTATTATTACGAGAAGGCTCCGGATTGTCATGCTGCTCCATGCTATATCCAAATCTAGCCGGGTAAACTTTCAAGTCCTGGCAATTACTATCTGCCTTCCCGAGCGCTGGCTGCTGCTCTTAATGAAGCCGCCCGCTCCGGAGGCCACAACCGGTACCAGATCCGGATCCACAACCACCCAAAAACAGCAACAGCATATTCATCCCATCACATGACTCCGAATGTCCTCGGCATGGTACGGCCTGGCCTGGCCTGGCCTGGCATGGTCTGGTTTCGTCTGGCTACAGGCTCGTCCTGTCGTCGTGCTCGGAGTTTGTCGTTTTTAATCTCCAGCAAGGGTAGCGCACAGCTGGCAGTGGGTGGGGCTGCGAGGGCAGCTGGTAGCTAGTAGCTGGTGTCGGTGTCTGGGGTGCCAAAATGATTGCGAAATTGAATTTTCAATTTTATTTTGTACTTTTTTTTTTCTTTTTTCGTTTTATATATATTTTGTTTTTATTTTTTGTGCGAATAAAAAATTCAAAAGCTACTCCGCTCGTCTGTAGCCGAAAAAATATTTATTGCATATAAACTTTTATTACGATTTGTGTTTATTTGCTCAACCTCTTTCCAATTAGAAGGCCAAAAGTCGAGAGCCCCATAAAACAAAAGCGAAACTCTAAGAACTGCCAGTTGAGCATTAGCTAATGTTCATGATTATTAAAGTCAGGCAGGAAGTTACTTAAAATGCGATTGCTGGCGCTTTAAATGGTCTATAATCAAGTTCAGCACTAGAAAAGTGAAAAAGGACGGATTGAGAATCGCATATAGAGGTGATGGGGTATGTGGTAAGATGGCGACAGTTTATATCAAAAATTGAAGTGCATATAGCAATTGACTTTGTGTAGATGTGTATTAGTTGATGTATAGGTGTCTCTCACTCTTTTTCTCTCACATTCTCTCTCTCCTTCCCTCTCTTCCCCCTCTGCCTTTCTTTCAGGCTCTCTCTCTCTTCAGTTTATCCTTTCTACTCAAAAAATGAAAGATGTATTTTAAGTGGTTAATATTCATATTCTGCACACTCACTCAGACGAAATGAGAATTGCATAGAAAGGTGATGGCAAGACAGAGATAGCATCGGATTGAGACTTCCTCAGGCAGCTACTCTATCCCTTTCGATGTAAAGCTCTCTACATCTGCCTCTATTTCTCTCTCTCTCTCACTCAGTCTCTCTCTACCTCTCTTTCTCCCTCTCTCTCTCACACTCTCCCGCCCCCTCTATCTCTTTTTCCCATCTATCTCCATTTTTATCTCTCACTTAAGCATTCCTACTCGAAAAATTAAAGACAATATTGTTATGATTTCTCATACACACACATAGAGTATAACAAATTAGCGCTTCTTCTGATGCTTAATGTGGGGTGTGGTGCTACGGCCTTGCGAGTGGCTCAGCGGTTCGATATGACAGCGAAAACAACACGCAACAGCAACAGCAAAAGCAGCTAGAGCAGGAGCAACACCTAAATGATTGATGATTGTCATAGGCGTTGGCTCAGGGGATACTCAATGCAATATGTGTGTGTGTGTGTGTTGTTTGCTTGTACTTTTCAATTATTGGTTCAACATGCCATATCGCAATAGGTTGCGTGATTTGCTTTGTTTCATCCGTGTGTTTGCACGGGGACAGTCTGTCATTTGTGCATAATAAAAGCACAGAAATTCCAATCCCTAAGTGACAGTAAACACGGCACAGCACTCCCGGGAAAAAAGACCCAAATATATATGTATGTATATAAATATATATATTGAAAGGTGGTAACTGCATGAACAGGATGATACGCTAAAAACGAGAGCATTATACAATATGCCCGCGTCATAGCACAAGTCACTCTCATTAATTAAACCTGATTTAAATTTGCGCACAATTTTGTCAACTCATGGACAGACGTTGCTAATCGAAATGTCTAGCCAAAGGAAATCTCACTGGGAGATTTTAGTATACAAAAAAAATTTAGGAATAATTTTGAAACAATATTACTGAATATTACAAAAAAAAAAAACAGAAAAAATTTAAATAAAAAAGTAAAAATATTATTTTAAAAAATTTTTGTAAAATTCTTCAGTATCTCGAGTCTAATAAAATCGTAAGCCTCTCCGATTAGTTAAAGGAGTTACCCAAAAAATCATTTCTATTTCATTACATATTAAAAATCGAAATTGCCTTCATCTATGCAGCTTTTCTAAAATATATAGAAAATGTCCTTTGACTTAAATAATTTGAGCATAAATATGGACTTTAAATGCCTATGATGATTATTTACTGGCAGTTCCCGCTCCTTAAATACCGGATATTAAATTAAATGAGAATGAATTTTGTAAAAATCAGGAACTGTCTAAAACAATCAAACGTACTTGCTTACTTCCGCTTAATTAATTTTAAACCCTAAATTCAGCTGTACCAACAGACGCTTATGCTGCGAGCCGAAAATGCCCCTGGGCCATTCGAGGATGTGGATGTGTGTGTGCAGCAGCCATGGCAGAAGCCGTAACCGTAGCTGAAGCCGGAGACCGAACGTTGAACTTCAGCTCAATGAATATGTTGTTTATGAAACAGAAAAAAAAAACGTAGGAAAAAACAACAAGTGAAAGTGCTCCAATAGGGAGTATACGACTTTAAGTATCTAGAGCTAGATTTCGTGAGAGATTTTACGTAACTCTCACACATATAAGTAAAGGCTTCTGATATTTCCCTCCATGGTATAGAAGCTATTAAGTAGCTTAAATTCTGAAATACAAAATATGCATGATATTTTCAGAAGTTGAGATGAGTTGAATGGATGAAATAATTAATTATTGGATATATTTTTAGTCTGTAAAAGAACTTCTTAAGAGATTTTGTGGATCTAGCTCTTAAAGAAACATTCTGTAAATTGTTCCCGGAAATTGTTAACAAATAAAAATATTGCCTTGTATCGATACTTTGCAAATGTAACAAATTATCGAAAAGTGCTAAAATAAGTGCTCTACAAATTATGCCTAAAAAACAAAGTATCGATTATTATCGATAAAGTATTTTTGAAATGAGTAATTGAAAAGAAATGAGACAATTCCTGAGAAATCAAATAAAAATATCGATTACTATCGATAATGTAGCTATGAGATAAGCTATCGAAAACAAATAAACATTTTCCATGGGAATCTATATATCAAATGGAATGCAGGCACCTAGATAAGCTGAGGGATATGTCTAGATCTATTTGATTGATCAACCCGATCAAGAATATATGTATATATATGTACATATATACATGTGTACTCAGCTCCATCATCTACAGTCAACCACAAATAACCATTATACCCATTATGCTGAACATAGAAAAACATGTGTACGCAAACTGGGTTTGTCACTGTTGATCTGGGCTGGAAATGGAGGCGAATATTGGTAGGCAGTTTACCTACTCCGCCTCTCATTATGCACAAATTAAAATCTAATTGTAAAGAGGCAGCCACAAATCAAGCAAACAAAGAGCAAAGTTAACCCCAGGCCAGGCCAGGCCAGGCCAGGGCAGAGCAGGCCCACGCACACAACCAGTAAAACCGCCCAACCACCCCAACCACTTTACCACCACCAGCTGCGGAAAGAGTCGCAAATTGTTGCTTGCCTATGCGGACATTCCTTTATGCAAATTAATTTCAATTGATTGCGTTTGAAACACTTTTTATTTTGACATTCCAGAGACGCAAACACATTATCCATTATCCTTAGATAAACAACATCCACATCCACATCAGCATCAGCATCAGTCGTGGCTTTGATGTTGTTCATGTGGACATTGTATGCCATCATAATATTGTTATTTCACTCTGGCCACTATACCAACGGAAAGGTCAGACCTGTTCAACAGTGAAAGTTAAATCCTGTCAAGGACATGCAAAATTAACGCCAAAAGCCAGGCGCATGATTAGAGATTTGTCTTGAATCAATATTGGATTTAGCTGAGATTATTCAAGCTGAAATTGATTATCGGCATGCAGCTTATCAAAGGCATTTTCACTTCAATTGCATAAGATGAAATTTAAAATTATTTTTATTGAAATTCATTTAGATTTTATGTTTACTTAACAGTGTTTTATGTTTACTTATGCATGCTTAACAGTCGCAACATTTTCAAAATTCTTGACTTTTTTTTTAACAATTCAGATATCGTTGTTGAGTTTCTAAACTGAAGAAATATATAATTTTTATAAGCATAAACGTTAACCAACACTTGTCAAGAATATCCTCAGCTAGGACATGCGAGCAAAAGGCAGTTACATAAATTTTCGCATTTGGTCACATTTGTTTTTTTTTTTTTTGTTCGCTGTCATTATCTATGGCACAAACCCGACGATCAGCATGACAGCGCCATCTATTGATATATTTTGGAAGCAGGCAATCACATCACTTGAGCAGGATTCACTGAATATGATGAATTGGAGGAATTTTATATATAGCTAGGGAAATTTATCAATAAAAAATTATAATAATAATAATAAATATTTTAACATATTTTAAATATACAAAAATAAATTATATAAAAATGTTCAATTAATATATATCGAAAAAGTTACAAAATAAATAATTTAAAAATAAAAAAATAAATAATAATAATAAAATAATAAATATTTCAACATATTTTAATTATACAAAATTTTTAAAAATATTTTAACATATTTTAAATATAAAAAAAAAAAATATTTAAAAATTTTGAAATTTATTTATATATACAAAAAATTAAAAAATAACAATAATAAATATTTTAAAATATTTTAAGTAAATAAAAATATATATATATATAAGATTTAATTAATATTTCAACAAATTTCATATAAAAATTTTCAATTGATGCTTTGATTTATGCATCTAACCTAGATTCAGGTTCTGCTGGCAATTTGATGTGATTCGAGCATGGTTTGATGCTGCTCTCGTTATGTTAAGCTTTACCCTTTTTGCATTGAAACTGACTGAGTGATTTGAATGCGAGTGAAGCTCATTTGCAAAAGGGGTGTGGCCCCGTCCATCCCTTTTCGCTTACGAATGAAAAATATTTATTAATAAAACCATCAAAATTGCTGGGTTGATAGCCTGGTGTAACCCATTTAGAGAGAATGAGAGAGACCTGAATTCGACCAAGGGGTTACATGGCTGCCTCATTAAGGGGTTTCTTTTTTTTTTCGTCATTTCTTTTATTTTGTGTTCGCTTTAAACATAATGTGCGCATAATCCAGATGTGTGCAAGTTTTGAATATGGCATATATATACTTATATATATATATATACATGTGTAATATAATATATATAGATGTATGCATAGATCTATACATGTTCACTAAATGGTATACATTAATTATGAATATATCAATGCTTAACATAGAATTTTGTTGATCCCTCAGCCAAACATGTGAATTGATACTTGGAGCACTTTCGAAACCTTTGAGAGTTAAATATAGCAGATTAAGTTGAGGTTTATCATAAGCATCCAAACTCAAATCTATATCAAAACTTTAGCATATCTCCAGTCAGACTGAACTATTGTAAGAATTAACTGTCGGAGACATCGTAATCAAACTAAATCAATTGCATATCACTGCGAACTGTACTCACAGTTTAGCATGCTTGACAAAGGACTATGCAAAGGAGTCAAGAGAATATAAAATATATATATAGAGAATATAAAAATTTATAGCACAAATCTGAAATATAAAGTGTGATCCCGAAGAAATTCATAAATTTAGATAGTTTTTTGTAAGATTTCAATATTTCAGTTTTTGAGTGCCTTTAAATCACATTTCATATTACTTTTGAAACTTCTGTATGAAATTTTCTGTTACTACAAGAAATAATGTTCAGATTTATAATATTCACAAAATAAAATTGATATATTATTTAACAGAAATCTATAATTTATGCATAAAAAGTATAAATGGATTATTCTGATGCTACTAGGGAAAATTTTAAAATTTATAATGTAAAATAATTTATCTGAAATCAATTATATATGTATGTATATACATATATAGTATATGCACTTTATATGATCTCATTTTATGAACAAAAGTTTTCGTTAGCTTTGCTGATCTGCCAAAGATAAACAAATTTAATTCATGTCAAGGGAGAAACAGAGAGACAGAGACAGAGAGAGATAGAGAGAGAGGGAGCGTGTGCGTATGAGAGGCTATGGTCTCTGGTCTTTGATCGATCAAAAGTGCTGGCTCATTTGCAGTAGATGACTTGAATAGTTTTGAGGGCACGAAATGTATTTCATTATGTTGATTGACGATTTACAATTTAGAAATGAAATTATGATTTATACGGTTTTCCTTAAAGTACAGCGCATACACCTATGACTAGAGACAATAACTGTTGCAATCGAGGTGCGTGTGTGTGCGTGTGTGTGTGTGTGTGTGTGTGTGGATATTGACTGCCATTGATTAATCATTGCTGGCGCCGCAACATCGGGTGAACAAAACTTATATATCGCTCTAGCTGGAAAGTGCAACTAGACACGCGTACTTGGAAATAATGCGGCACAAAGCGAAGCCGCCCGAACAGAAACGCCCAAAGGTAAGAGAGGAGAAAACAGAAAACAGAAAACAGAAAACAGAACAAAAAAAAACAAAAAAAAAAATCGAAACAGAAACAGGATGAGAATAAATATAATTAACTGCTTATCGACGGGGTGCGAACAAACCGGCCGATTCATCTTGAGTAGAAAAATCATGCCAGATCACCCAATGTGCCCCATGGACCATGTCAAAGTGCGCTTACAAGTGGGCCGATGTCTTCGATATGCTGAGCGTACTTGGATGGCGGATTGCTATTGCTATTGGGATTTTGAATTTGGACAGGTAGAGAGGTGCTGCTATGATTTTGATTGATGATTACCTTATGTTCGATGCCTGACTAACTGACTGACGGACTGGTCAGCGACAGTTGCTTGATGATGCCAGTGCGCTGTCTGTGTGTGTGTGTGTGTGTGTGTGTGTGTGTGTGTGTGTCACTAGCAGCTAACAGCAAACAGCAAACAGTTAACAACTGACAACTGACAACTGCCAACTGCAAAAATGATGAGACGGCGTTTAAAGTTGCCAGCAGATATAATCGGTAATTGGCTTTCGGTACCAACAGCAGCAGCAGCGGCAAATTAAAACAGCAGGCAAAGGGATATGCTGGCCACTTGGCAGGACATGTCAGGATCACGCATATATCACCGACAAAGCAGAGAAAGGAGAGAGAGAGAGAGCGAAAGAGAGTGCTGGAGAGTGAGCGAGTGAGTACGAGCGAGAGTAATTACACACACTTGATGTGAATAGGATAATTAGTTGTGTGTTTGCCCTTTGTGCCTTTTGTTGCCGCCTGCTACCGTAGTCCGTTGCCCGGCTCAGCGCGGCTCTGCACGGATACGGATCGACTTGGGCATGGCCAACAAGGGGCACGGCGTATGATGCTCTTTTGCGCTTGCCAGTTGCCATTTCGCTTTTCAGTATTTAACGCTTTGCTGCATTGTTTTTGCCTGCTGTGCTGTTGCCCTTACACACACACACACACACACACAGAGAGAGTTGCTTTGTTGTGCGAAGCGCATGGCGCTAGGCTCAGGCAGCGGGCATCGCAGCCAGCCATGGCAAGGCGAAGCGAGGATCAATGCAGATCCTGAGCCCATTGTGCGCGCCTTTGTTCAACCTGCCTTAACCTATTATTTTAATTATTCATTCGCAACACTGTGCCATTGTTGGCCACATTGTGTGTCGGCTGTTGTGTGTGTTGTTTACCTTGCTGTTAAGCAGCCGTATCCAAAATCCGGCGTTAGCCTTTCTCATTTCTCAATTCCTCAATTCCCAATTCTCTTAGCCTCAGTCCGGGTATTGCTATTGCTTTTGCTTGCGCCCTTTGCCTTGCCCTTGCCTTGCATTTGCGTCTTGATTTCAGCTTTGGCTAATCCCGGCGTTTCTTTGCCATTTTGATGGGATTTGCATTGTGGATTCTCGTTTTGTTTTATTGTTCGTTCAGCGCTTTATTTATGCTACTTTGCTTTTACAGAAATTATAATTGTCTTAGGCTTACGTTCTACGCGCTGAATTCCTTTAAGATGCCAGCAGAAAAATTGCTAAAAAAATGCAATTAAAAATTTAGTTTTTGTTTAGCAAAATAGTTTGTGGCGAGTCCTTGGCTCAAATCTAAACTAAAATTGTTTAATTTAATAATAAATATGATTTATTAATTATTATAAGATAATTTTAGATGTTAGAGAATCTGCGATGTCGAAAACCAATCTAACAATTCATTCCGATTTTTTATCGTATGAAAAGTCCATTGGATATATTTAGAAATTTATGAAATTCAGCTTGAAGCATATATAGAGAAAACTAGTAGAAGGATTCTAGTCGGGAGAGCCTGACTAGGAGATACTCGGTAGTAGTAGTAGTAGTGAAAGGGAGACAGTGAGAGAGTGCTATAGAGTATATAGGTAGAGGGAGAGCGAGATAGAGAGAGGGGGATAAAACTATAAAGAGATAGATAGAGTGAGAGAGAGAGAGAGAGAGAGAGAGAGAGAGAGAAAAAGAGGGCGAGAATGAGAAAGTGATAGAGAGGGGGAAAGATAGAGAGTGATAGAGAGGGGGAAAGATAGAGAGAGAGAGGGAGAAGGAGAGAGTGAGGCAGAGGGGAGAGAGAGAGCGAAAGAGTGGCAGCTAAAGAGTTGGAGAGGGAGAGTGAGAGATTAAAAGTGAGTAAGAGAGTGAGAGAGAGAGAGATAGAGAGGGAGACAGAGAGAGAGAGAGAGAGAGTGAGAGGGAATGGGAACAGGCGGACAAACGAACAGACGGACGGATATATAGACAAACAACAAGATGAAGATATTTATATTAGCTCAACTCGTCACCCAGAACGAGAATCTATTTGGTTTATAAAATCTTCCACAACTTCTTATTCAGATTGTTGCATTCATATTCACAAAACTAATATGCCCTGAAATTGAGTCAATTGGGTCACTGAGTTCGGAGTATAACAAAATAAATCTTTCTTCTACTGCAGGATGAGCAGAGGGAGCTCTCGAACTTCACCTACAATATTTACACTTATATGTATGTATACACTGTCCCCAATGCACATGCTCTATATATACTCTATATACTTATATATGTATATATACATTTATATGTGTAAGTACTGCCTTTAATGCGCTTGGCCAGATTTGTGGCGCGGCGCTTGTAAATGATGACGCAACTCGATGGCGTTATAATTAAGGTACACATCAATGAAAAGTGCTCAGCTGGACTGAGGCTGAGGCTGAGACTGGAAGGGAAGCGGTAAACCGAAGATGACGATGAGTGCCACCTGGCAGGCATTAGGTAAAAAGGCCATAGACTAAAAAAAAAACACAAAGCAGTGCCAGCACCAGTACGTTCTCCAATTAATCAAGTCAAAAAGCCAACGACAAAACCAGCGACAAAAGAGATGAAAACTCATAGAGAAAGAGTTGATCATGATGATAACTTGGCAAATACACTAACTAACTAACTAACTAACTAAATGAATGAGATAGAGATAGAGCAAAAGAAAGAGAGTCTATATAATATATAAATATATTATCTATAAGAAATTTCTCTATAGTTTAAAGAACATATATTTTGAGATGAAAAACTTTCAGTAGAACTTTTAAAGCAAGGCAGAGTATTTAGCTATCGTATAGTTAATTCAGTTCAACTTTAAATCTGTAGCTGTCATTATCAATGCGATCATCATGGGTAGCATGGAGTCAAGCGCACGATCTGGTTGGGGTAACTAATGTGGACAATAAAAGCCCACAAGTCTGGGTCTTTGGAACTCGTGTCAGTCTTTTTCCGTAATTGGTTTAGAGCACGTACCCAAATACACACATATATATATATATATATACATATTTATATACATATATCTGTGCCTGTCTGTGTGTCATCGGAAGGCCGCTAATTGCAGGTTTGGTCCGAATCAGAGCGGTCGCTATAAAAGATTTTTACCACGCCGACACGGAATGCCATTACATTTGAGACCTTTTCGAAACGTCGCGTCGCCGCAGCAATTGCAACGCGACCAGCTTCATCTTGGCCTTTTTCTTAGTTTTTGTCATTTGTTTGACTGATTTGATTTTGTGGCTAAGAAAGTTCATCAGAGTTCTGCTAGACAATGGACTTCCTCTTGCTCTCATACTAATTAAAGCGTGACGCCTGGTAGAAGTCTAGAGAACTCGAGAATGTCAAGGCTTCAAATTTCAAGAAATTCAATAATTTAGTTTAGCAGTGGAAAAAGTTTATATATAAGATAAATAGTTTATTTGTAGATGTTTTATAGCGAATAATAGTTAGTGAGAGAATTTGAGCTAGTTGATGAGCTGCATTTGGGACTTTAGTATAGGCATCGAAAGGACTTGTGATAACGTTTAAGAGACAGCTAGTTGAGCAGGAGGAGTAATGAGCGACTAGCGAGTGGCGAGTATACTACAACGATTAAGTCTGAACAAGCTTATTAAGTAAGGAGTTTTTGTATGGCATTTAATCTAGCTACAGAAACTTGTACGAGTAATAACGAGCGAGTAAATTACAGCGAGTAAATACCAATAATGGCTTTAGTGAAAACTTTTCAATATGCTATTTAATGTGTCTATTGAGACTTAATATCGAAAGAAAAATAACTAGTTAAGACAAACGAGTGCCGAGTAGCGAGTCAGCTCTAGCGAGCAAGTTCTAGTTCATTAGCTAGAGCTCTTTTATCTGACATCTAGAAAAGCATCAGCAATTCCTATTTAAAAACAAGCAAATAAATTTAAGTTAGTCCCAGCGAGTAAATTCCAGCGAATTCGTTCCTTTTACCATATACTGAGAATTCCGATTAAAGCAAACGAGTTGAAGACTAACGAGTAACAACGAGCGAGTAAATTCTTTAAAAATGATTTACTTATGACATCGACAACAGCTGCTGTCAATGTAAGCTAAAGCAAGCAAATAGCCAACGAGTTAAAGCTAACAAATACTCTTGAATGACTTCGAGTAAGATAATTAAATTTGGCAAAACTCAAGTCGTTGCAGCAAAGTATGCAGCCACATACAAACGTACATATATATATATACCTACATATACATATGTGCGTGTGTGTGTGCCTCAGTGTCTGCGTCTCAAGTATGAGTGCTCGCATTCATGGCACCCACTCCTTCATCGCTCGCTGCAAATGTCCATATAAAAGAAGCCGACAAAATTGCATCTGAAAGGTAAAAGCATGCAAATATTTGCCAACTCTGCAAATCATACACATAATTGGAATTCATATGTATATCTGTATGTGTGTGTGTATGTATAGACTAGAGCTACTATATTGTGGAGAATCTCTATATATGTATATATTACTGCTGCCTGCCCATTGTGCTGACCGACTGCTGTGCATTCAGTTAAAAAATAAACGAGAGCGAGGAGAGAGAAAAAAAAAAAAAAACAATGGCATTGGCCACGTCCTGCTCAACGGGCCCACACACTTTTCTTTTATTCATGTAGAGCGGACTGGCGGCCTTCGTCGCTCGTCCTTTTATGCCACACGACCAAACATTTTGTATATGAGTATTTAATTAATCCGCAGTTGACTCACCAATGAGCGCGCTAAGGGTGCCTTCACACCCCCTTGACACTCATGCCCCAGCCCCAGCAACAGCCCCAATACCAATCCAAGCCGACCAACTCCAGGTCCAGGTCCTTTCAGATTGAGCAGGATGTTCCATCATTGCGCAATTTGAATTGGTTCAAGTGCCAGTGCGATTTCACATGAGTGTGGCATATGCAGAGCGAGCACTACGCATTCGCCTTATAAGCAATTCCCAGTCTTCAGCATCTCTGGCGAAGGGTTGATCGGAACTTTTACTGCTAGCTGCTTTTTAGTTGATCTGAATATATATATTCATTCATAAGAGGCGTGGCAGATTCCATAATGTATATATGATGTACATATATACATATGATTGACATGATCAGGCTGACGAGCAGAGTCAATTTCAATCGTCTCTGTTCTAATGTCCGTACGCTCTTCCGTCTGCCCGTCTGTCTCTCCTTTCGTCCGTCCGTCTGTCCGTCCGTACGTCTATCATTCCGCCTATCCGTCCGTTCGTCTGTCCGTTCCACTGTCCCTCCGACTGTTCCTCCGTCTATCCTTCCATCCGTCTGTCTATCCGTCTGTCCGTTCGTCTGTTCATCCAGCCGTATAAACGCATCGAGCTTTTAACCACAAACCCTGGAAACTTTAAATGATCAATGTATGCATATAGGACTATATAAATAACTATACATACATATGTATATATACACCTATTAACAACCTTAGCGTAACCCAATCGGAACATTAAAAGCGCAACTGCTTATACTTGTCTAGAGGGTTTGGCTCGGGTGGGCGTAACTCGAGCAAGCAGCTGTACGCAGCTGGAGAGAAATGTTATTCCAATTCCGATTCACGGCCAGTCACGATTATATTTTAACAAGCAAGAAACAAGCCAATTTAGTATCGCTTACAATGGACGCTCTCGTGTCAAAAGCACATTTCTCTCCCTCTCTCTCCCTTTCTCTGTCTCTCTGTCTTTGGTGTTAACGACACGCACATTTACACACACCCAAATGAATATATATTTATTTGTATTATATTATTTTTATTATACTATTTTTAGCCTAAGAAAGTTTTCTACTTCGCACAAGTTGCATCGCCTGAATAATACTTGAATGCGAAATTGAAAATATTGAAAATATAATATTGAAAATATCACTCAATTCAGATTTATACTAGCCGAAACTTGATTTAGAATATTTTGCCTATATAGATTATACGATGAATATATATAATGTGATATTAGGAATATGATATCATCGATTATGATCTATTATGATAGAAAGTATCATTGCTTATTTTGTTGCTTGTCTCTATTTTCTCACACAAATCCAATTGTACTCGTATTATATTTCATCAGAGTTTTATATCAAAAGAGTTTTTAGCTTAAATATGATTTTCTTTTAATATTTATAAATTAATTATTAAGACAAGGAATGAATTTTTCGTTTAACATAATTTTTCGTTCACTTTTCCCAGTGGCAACCCGTTCAAGCCAGATGCAGTCGTCGGGTGGGTACTTCTCATTGGTTGCGAGGCGCACAATATAATGCCTATATGGATGTGTTCCTATATTCCACACTCACACACACACACACATACACATTTGCTCATGCTTTGCATGTATTTGCTGTGCTCTGATATGACATAATGGCATATGGGGTTAAATTACATTTATAGCGGCGAGTGGTTGTTGCTGCAGCCCTTACCGCCATTGAAGGCAGGCAACCTCAAATCACAATTGGAATTTCAATCAGTGTATGTGTCTGCCACACACACGCTGTCTCCCTCTATATATCTAGCGCCCCTTTCTCTCTCCCTCCCTCTCTCTGTATCGCAATCATTTGACTAGCGACAATTGATGTATCGAAAGAGACAATGCAGCTTTGTTGGCTTTGTTTTTATTTGTATTTGCAGGTGCGCAGCAGCAAACAATATGATATCTCTGTCTGTTTCTGTGTGTGTTTGTGTATGTCCTTGTTGTTATCAAAAGCTGCCCCCGCTCACAGCATACAAGCCGCAGTCACTTAGTCAGTTAACTGTTTTTGTGGTATTATAGCCGTTACATTTGTTGCCAGATTGCGTTGCGATTGTTTTTGAACAAAACAACAGAAAAAAAGGAAAAAAGACTGTAATAAAGATGGTGTCGACGATAGCCAGCGCCTGGTGACGGAAGTGACGCTGAGGCTGCCACCCGTATGGCTGCCAGCCTCCTGCCACACGGCTCCCGCCTCCTGCCGCCCGTCTCCCGTCTCCGGTGCTGCGCCAACAAAAGCCGTAAAAATTGCGGATTACAATCGCGGATTTCCAGCGCACAATTGTTTATTATTGCTGCTTCCACTTTGCCTGAACCCCGCCCACCGCCCCACTGATTTGCTTCATTTTCCTTCTTTCTTTTTTTTTTATTATTACTTCTTCTTCTGCCTTTTGGGGCACTTAGCGCTGCCTGCCGCTGTCGGTAATCAAGCGCGTCCCCGAATGACGGGCAGCGGCGACGTTTCAATTCTTACTCCATTTTTTATTTATTTTCCAAAAAAAAAAAAAAAAAAAAAAAACATTTGTGTTTGTGCGCGCCTTTTGCATGTCCTTATTATTGTGGCCCACTCCCGTGCGTCTCCCACGGCTGCTCCCACTCTAAAGGCCACTCCACTATCTCTCTCTCTCTCTTTCTCTCTCTCTCTCTCTCTAGCTCCCTTGTCTTATTTGTGTTTGTTTTCTTTTTGTGTGCGTGTGTCTCTGCTTCTCTCTTTCCTTCAGTTGCTCAAATTTGCTAATTTGTGAACTTTTGTGTTCGCATTACAATTCGCTCTTCTTCTGCTGCTTCTTCTTCTTCCTTTCAGTTCATTTCGGTTCTCTAGAGTTTAGTTCAGGTTCAGCTCAGTTCGTTCCATTTTGCTTTGCTTCGCATTTTGCTGTTTGGCATTGGGAATTCGAGCGTCCTTTGCGTGAATCCTTGTGCTTTTTTTTTATATTTGTTTTGTCTTTTTTGTTTTTTTTTTTTTGAGCCCTCCCTTGACTACATTAAGCAGCTCAATTTTGTTGCTTTGGGCGAGCGGGGGGGTGGGGGCAACGCTTGACTCAATTCAATTTAAGACGATAACATCTTAATTTGTATTAATAAATACTTGAGCCGTCGTAGCTCTCGCCGCTACCTTGTCAGCATAATTTCGTTAATCATTGATATGCCAATCCTGCGAACCTTGATCCTTTTGAGCACTTGGCGGTTGTCGCCCCCTTCAAGCAATTACACCAAATGGCACTCGTACATCCATTATAGACTTTGTCACTCCACCAAGAGCTATATATGTATATGTATCTTATATATTGCTCATAATATTGTTGGTCTACAGAAGAAAGTGGCCTCGTTTTGGGATCGCGCAAAAAATCGTATTGAAGCACGAATTGCATTTATGAGACAAGAAAGAGTTAACAATGGCTCTGAATTACTGTTTACATCAGTGTTAAGTATATCGCGCGAATTATTAGCTTTTCAACTCTAATGGAAGTATTTGTTCGAGTGAGTGCGAGATTTTCACTAATGACAAGACCAAGTTGATTGACTGAGACTGCAAAAGCCAAGAGAGTTGTCTGGGAAGGTATAAAAGAGAAAGAGAGAGGGAGGGGGACAGGGGGAGAGGAAGAGAAGGAAGCATAGGGGGAAGAGGGAGAGAAAGAGAAAAGGGCAGAGAGAGAGAGAGAGAGAGAGAGAGAGAGAGAGAAATAAGCATAGAGGGGAAGAGGGAGAGAAAGAGAAAAAGGCAGAGTGAGAGAGAGAGAAGCATAGAGGGGAGGAGAGAGAGAAAGAACGGAAAGCGGAGAGAGAGATAGTGAAAGAGATAGAGAGAGAGAGAATAGAGTGTTCTCTAGAATGAGAGACATAGACATACAAAAGATAGACAGAGAAAATAGCATAAGAGAAAATGATAGATAGTCAGAGAAAGTGATTGAGAGAAAAAAGTTAGAGTGCGATAGAAAAGATATAGAAATGTTTAACAATTTATTTAAACATATGTGGAGAAAGGGAGGGAGAGAGAGAAATAGATGGAGAAAGAGAAAGAAAGAAAGATGAAAATGAAGAGACAGAAAGAGAGAGATAAAGAGAGAGAAGGAGACAGAGAGAGATAGATAGATAATGAGAAATAGATACATTGAGAGAGATAGAGAGAGAGAGAGTGAGAAATAGAGATAGATATATATTTAGAAAGAAGGATGGAGAGATTGAGAATTACAAAGAAAGTGCGAGATATAGAGAATTAGAAAGATACATATAGAGAGAGTTCAAGAAATGTAGAGAGAGAGAGAGTGTGTCAGGAAGAGAGTGAGAAAGAAATAGAGAGAAAGAGAGATGGGGGTAGCAAATTATATATAGACACATACATTGAAAGTCAGAGAGTAAGAGAGAATCCTTTGCAAAGCCTTCATCATTTGCAATGGATTCTCAATTATGGAACCCTTATGGGGCCTGCAATGGTTATCAAAATCTGCAAAGCTGCAACGTGCCTCACATCAAAGAAAATTCAATAGCTCTAAAAGTAGAATCGAAATAATACATAAAATGACTTAAATAATAAGTTCCGATAATCATGTAATTAGTCAATGCTTGAAATGTGACAGGGGAAAGAGCAAACGGTGATTCGCAGAGTTCAATTGTGAGTGAATGTCCAGAGATAATTGCGTTGTCGTGGCAACAAGAAGAGGAATTAAGTTTGAAATTGATTTAGGAGGGGACAGGCATTGGGCATATGGAACAGCAACAGGAAGTGGAGCAGGAGCAGGAAGAGGAACAGGAACAGGTATTGACGGAAGAGAGAGTGAGAGGGCGACCGAGAGAGACAGAGAGAGAGAGAGAGAGAGAGAGAGCAAGCAAGAAGTGCGCATTAATTAAAATGTGAAACCTAATAAATTTAAATTACAACTTTCAATAAAAACTTTTTAACGCCCGCCTTTTCCGTCATCCCAGCCTAGGCCCAAGACGCAGCAGCTCCACGACTCCTGCTACGGCCAGATGCTGGGGCGGCAGGCAGCTAAAAACTTTGATGCGCTGAAATTATTTAATGAGCATGAAAATTGCGGCGCAGCCAAAAAAAAAAATTCGAAAAGGAAGATGCAGAATAAGAAGAGAAGAGCAGAAGGAGCAGGAGGAAAGCCACCGAACCTGGTTCAACCCCGTAAAAAAAAGCGGAAAAGGGCTGAATAAAAACATAGCGCGACAAATAGATAACCTCAGGTAAAAATTAATAAACATCCTGCCGTTCCCTGAGGCCAAGCCAGAGCCAAACCGAAACAGCAACCAAAACAACAACAACAACAACAACAACAACAACAACAAGGACAAACACGATGAAACATCTTCTCCAACAAGAAAGCTCTCGGATGGCATGGCAGACGAAGTTCGTTCGCCTTCAACAAAACAAAAATTGCGGTGCGACGATTGTTTTTCTTGTAATCAAAAGCGTTTTCATTGTTTAACAATTAAATTGCTGGAAAAGGCATCATTAGCAGAAGGCAGCTAGCAAAAGTCGCAGTGCCAAATCCTGGCGGAGTGTTCACTTGAAAGCCTTAAGAATCGGCTGCAGTCGTAACAGAACAAAGAAAACTACGAGGGCAAAGTAAATGAAAAACATCGCTGGAATACCCCACGGTAATGGGTCGCCCATTAATGAAACGGAACAAGCGCCAAAGCTAGGCCAGCCGTATGGTCCACGATAGAGCGACAGACAGAGAAATAGAGAAACAGAAAGAGAGAGAGAGAGAGAGAAAGCCAGAGCAAAGTTCACTTTCAGGCAGACAAACACAACGCCAGACTTTGCCAGACAACGTAGACAAGGCGTCTAAGGCGGCCTGTTTTGGGGCAGCAGCAGCATCAGCAGCAGGAGGCGGGGGCAGCAGCAGCAGCAGCAGCAGGAGCAGGAGCTGTAGCAGCGCTTCGGGGTATACGCATTACGGGGAATCAATTTCGAAGGTGGAGAAATTATGAGCAGCAGTGGCAGCATCAGCAGCTTCAATTTTGGCCGACCTTCTGGCTAAACTTTTGTGCAAACAGTTGTTTAAATATCCAGCAAACACGAAAGGGTTAAATTCATAATATGGCCAAATTAGATACAGCGGGCGGCACGGTCATAGAATAACATAATAGAAGACAACTTCACGAACCCCTCTCTCTTTCTCTCTCGGCTACCCCTTTCAGCCCCCACTCACCGCGCTCTGTCCTGGGCAGCATTGTGCTTGTGTCCTTGCGTCCTTGCTGCTGTCGGTTGCCTCCTGCCATACGCTAATGAATTCCCAGAAGGAAATTTTCATGAATTCGCTTACAAATTTTAATACTTTTTCTTGTCGCTGCCCCAACTCCTCCATTCAGTCTCACCCCCACTCTTTGTCTCTCTCTCTCTGTCTCTAGCTCTCTCTATTTTTTTTTTTTTTTGCTCATGCACTTAGCCGCATCTCCTGCTATAGCGAAATAGGCTTAGGCCATGTCGTTAGCGCAAATTTTGCTACTGCAATTTCCACAGCATTGGAAAACTTGCAAAAGTTTTTCTCCTCTGGTCAAGCACTGTTTTTCCTCTTTCAGCTCTGCATAGTTGAGCTGAAAGACTTTAAAATCTGATTTTGAGTCTGAAAGTATTTTTAAGCTTAATTAAATTTTTACTAAATTTTAACTTTAAATCAAATATTATCGATGTTTCTTAGATAGTTGAAATTGTTTTTAATTTTTTGTATACGTTTACAAAGTGAAAAGAGTATATTAGTTTTGAGCAATGTCCGTCTAACTCTCAATTCGACTATTGTAAGAGAGATTATATTTGAAATCAATTAATATTAGAGCCGTATGTGATTTTTGTAAGTATTTAGAGTACATTCATATATATGATCTCTGGTACTGGGTCATTCTATCTACTGGTTCCAGTACTCTCCTAAAAGAGCAACGATTATTAAAAGAGAGAGAGATGAAGTATATAAAGTATAAAAAGCTAAATGAAGAGCTAGACAGTTAAGCTCTGCTCAGGAAACAGAAAAAATATATATGTATATAGTATAGTATAGATAGTTCTCAGTTTGCTATCATCGTCAAACATAAATATGTTTACTAAGGGTCTTAAGTATTTGTTGGAATAAAATATTGCTTACGATGTGCTAGTGATATGATGGAAACAAACTATTGGAAGACTTTTCTGATTAACTTGACTGGAATGATGATTGCAAGATATATGATATATAAAGACAAACATATATTTGCTAGAGTTATATAATTTGATATTGTATACTATACTAATATTACTATATATATATTTTTTTATTTTAGATGTTTTACGTAAGATTTATCATAATTTGTAATATATATGAGAGATATATGTGGGTTTTATATTACTTAGCTATATATCAAATACATTTATACTAAGAGACTAGTGATTAGGGGCGCTGAGCTATATTCACGTGGAGACAACTTGGATTCAATGAAATATTGTATTTTATATAATTTAGTAACAATAGGTCTAAACTCTGTCTCATTCGAATAGCCCACTAAGCATTCTTAACTTATATCTATACATATTATTGATTATTATATCGAAGGCAAATGAAACTTGGTTAATATATGAAAAATATAAAATATAGTCATCTTAACATATTATCAGATCTCTGTCAATCTCTGGTAATGTTATCTTTATTTTTACGTCGATGACTTACAAAGCATATTACATATCAAAAACTTTAAAATACGGATGATTTATATATTATATCATATTATAGTATATCATATCGTTTCTTATATCTCTGTCAATTGTAGCGTGATTTGCCTATGGAATAAACTAATCGAAAACTCCATTTTATATATGAATGCTAATGACAACAGATTTTAATCCCTTAAAGTGGACTTGATTTTATTTACTCAGTGCTCGTGCACACGCACACACACACACACACACACACATATGCAAAGCTGAATGTTGAGAAGCTACCCACACACACATCACAGTAATAATTATGAATTCTTTGGGGTAGGTTTTTCAACAGGGGCGTAATATAATTGCCCATAGGTCGGCATAACTATCAAAAAACATTAGAAGGCTGCACCCTCTCACTCTATAACTGTGTGTGTGTGTGTGTGTGTGTGTGTGTGTAGAGTCCTCTTGATAGATGCGAGACTGACATTAAATGTAGTCACAAAAACCATCTAATGGCAGATCGCACAGCTTTCAGCTCTGCTCACATTTGATAATGATGGAACAACCCCAGATACATGTCCATTGTTCGCGGACAACGTGTTGCTGTTGCTGTTGTTGTCTATGCTACTATCAAGGGATTATTTGTGTGGTTTACAGTTTTTAATTATGCACCGCGACATGGATGCAGAGCTGAGATGAGTGCCACAGAAGATGAAAAACATTTTTAGGGGTGAACTCAAGTGGTGGCTAGGCCATGCACAGGGCAAACGAACGGCGAATTGCGGCATGGCAATGCAATGCAACGCAGTACAGTACTGCGTTTACTGAAACGCACACACAGATCTACATAGAAATACATATATATATATAATATATATATATATATATATATATATGTATATATATAAATATATATATGCTCACAAAATGAAGAACGTTTTTCGTAAATTTCTATGCTCGCTCTTGACTGCTGCTCTTTGATATTTAAAGCATATATAAGTATATTTAGTCATATATTTATTTATACATATATATATATTTTATATGCGCATTTAATTCCTAATCCACATCGTCTGCTTTTACAGTCAACTCAAGCACTCTGCCTCAACTGTCAGAACTCTACATCAATCTAAGCGGCAAGCCTTTCACTCGACTCAACTCGACTCGACTCGACTTGCAGCTGCTGGCAACTTTAATTTAGTTGCCATAAACAGCTGTATACTACATGCATATAGTACATATATAGAGAGATAGAGACTGCTATAAGCATATGGCAGCTATATAAGCATAGATTCAAGATTGAGCAACTTGAGACGGCAGCAAAGCGAAAATGCTTTAATAATCTCACAACATTTCACGTTCTCTGAGAACATAAAGATTTCAAGATGCAAAGAGTAAAGATATAAATGATATATATAATGTTATGATCAAAAAAACTTAAAAACAGTATACGAATTTTCGATATTTTATCGATAATTTGGAAATGGGCTGAGTTATCGAAAAAGAAAACATAATAAACTCGTACTGCGTAAATAATATACGAATATTCATTAGAGATTTCAGCTCTCTGGGTTTTCAAGTTTACGAAATCTCTACGACGGACGGACAGACGGACGGACGGACAGATGGACAGGGTTAGGCCCTGAACTTATTTATTTACTCACTTATACTTACTGATTTTTGTGCTGATCAAGAATATATATACTTTGTGAGCTCTGCGACATCTCCTTCTGCCTGTTACATATATTCTCACAAAACTCTTAAACCCTGAATGCCAATTTTCAGTGGATTTAGGGTATAAAAAATAATGAAATAAATCAGTTACAAAATTCTAATGCACTCGAGAGCTGCAAATGAATTCATTTGAACTATTGCAATCGTTCGCTGCATTCATTGGGCAGTCGGGCGTAACTGATTGCCAAATACTCGTTCGTTTTACATAATATTTATGTTTTGCGCATTAGCTAATAACTAATTTATTATTTATATATACATAATTTAATAAGTAGCTCGAGCACTGAGGCTACTCGAAAACTCATAGTTCCCGGGCTCAAAAACTCTGCACAGCACTTTTCCTGTGGGATGTAGAACTGGAGAGAAGTTTGCAGCGCTTGGCACTTGAATTATAATTGGAGTTGAGTAAAAATAATAATTTAATAAAAAAAATATTAATTTAATACAAAAATTGAGAAAAAGTTAGGTATAAAAAATGTAATATAAAAATTAAAAGTAAATTTTTAGATTTTATAATTTAAATACAACATGAAATATTCTAGAACAAATTTATTATGTAAAGAAAAAAACTATAAAAACAAAAAATTGCCAAATGGGCGTGGCCGCTGACAGCCTTTGGCTTTGATAGCGGCAATGGCTGTGCGAAACCCAAGATGGAGATCGAAAGTCGATATTGTTCAAGGATTATCCACTGCTAACAATGCGCAATTACGCCATAATTACAACTGACAGCCAGACAATGCTTGCAACAACAACAACAACAACAACAACAACAATGGAACATTTTGCTGCTTGTTTAGATATCTGTAACTGGGCCTTTCTCTCCATTGCCATCAAATCTCTGAGTAGAGTTGCAGTTGTTCTTTCAGTTGTTCAATCTGGCTAAATATTATATGATTTCATATTTGCTGCAGACGTTTTCATACAGATTAAAATTGAAGCAGAGCAAAAAGAAGAAGAGAAAAACAAAAAATATTTGTTTGATGCATTTCCGCTCTGGCTGCAACAATAGATGCCCGCAGATAGTGTTAGATAAAAGATATAGATAGTAGATTTTTTCTTGTTCTTTAATAAGAAATCTAGCCCACCCACATGCGCTGAGAATATCAAATTTAACATATTTAATTATTACAGCAAATTATATGTAAAATTTTATTGCGCTCATTGAGCTCATTGAATGTTGATTTATCCAAGGGGAATCTATTTTCATATTCATATAGAACTCTTATATGCATTATTCACATTAATTATATATTATTACAATTACATATAATTACATCGATTTTTTTTCTCAAAAGATGTTCAGTAAAACAAAAAAAGACGCTTATAACTCCCTTCCTAGATCAATGATCTTCATGAAACTTTTAGAACATATTAATAGCATCCAAATGTGTGTATTTGCCAAATTTCCTTGTTCCTAGTATTTAAAATGCGTTTTATTGCATATTGGTGGCGAGAGGGGCGTGGCATCCAAAATCCAAAAATCTGCGCATCCATAATATCTAACTAAATATATAAATTTGCAGTCTCTAGCTTAAACGGTATAGAAGTTATGCCCAAAAAACGTAAGAAATGTAAACGAATTTTCGATTTTTTATCGATAATTTGGAAATGGGATGAAGAAATGGGACTCGTAATGCGTAACTAACATACGAGTATTCATAGAAAATTTCAGCTCTCTAGCTTTTGTAGTAGACGGACGACCAGACGGACAGACGGGCAGACGGACGTACAGACGGACAGACGGACGGGCAGACGGACGGACGTACAGACGGACGGACGGACGTACAGGGCTAGATCAACTTATATGTTTTATGCTAATCAAGAATATATATACTTTATGGGGTTTGCGACATCTCCTTCTGCCTGTTACATACATTTTCACAAAACCATTATACCCGGAATTCCCATTTTTAATGGGTTCAGCGTATAAAAAACATATATGCGCATATAACTGTATAATACGAGATGTGTTTAAAAAATAATGCGAATTTTGTGATTCTTGAAAAATCCTTTTTCAGAATGAGTTCAAGAAAGTCTCAATATAAGTAAAGAATTCAAGCAAAAACACGAAGTTCGCGTTACTTATATATACATATATATTATAGAGGTATATAATATGTATAACTTATATATATGTTTAATTATTAACAGTAGCTTTGTATATCATTTTAAATCATTTACATTGATCAAAACAAATTTTGAGCCGAAGAAAAAATGTCTTTAGCTTATGCAGAGATTTCAAGAACTTTTCAGTTTGCCCTCAGCTGCTGCAGCGCTGCATTCAACTAGAAGAAATATATACTTTAATAAATATGTAAATCCAAACTAATATTGATTGAAATAAAGCGCATATTCAAGTTTAGATTTGTGTATTAAAGCAGATCTGTGCGTAAAGCAAGGCAAACAAAGCAGAGGCAGCAAAGGTTCATTGTTGAGTTTATGTCGCTGATGATAGGCTCATAAATTAATAAACACACACACACACGCACGTGTGTATAGGTGTGCGTGTGTGTGTGATACTGTTAAGTACCTGTACAATGCAGCGCATTATCTCGATCCTGTTTGTACTTTGTATGAAGCGTGCGCTGCAGCGCAGTTTTTATTATGTTTCGCGTTTCGTACTTACGTTTGCCTTGGGTGCTTACTTTTATTGAGCTTCCTTGATGGACGTGTGTGTGCGCGGCATAGTCATTGAACTACCTACATATACATACATATACATATATATATAGTCGTGCATGCTGCATCCGTTCTATGCTTCTTACCTGATTACTCAGCTGTATAGAGAGGCAGCCAGCCAGCCAGCCATCCCATTCGCAAAGCTGGCAATTTTTATGGGTCGCGCGGCCATTATGAAATTGTTCGACGACATATTGCTCGACAAACCCTTTTGCTCGAGCAACATTTTATCACCCGAAACCCGGTCGCTCGCTCCGCACCGGCCAAAGTTCTCATGAAGCCCGTTTGTAACCCTTTCACTTAATTATTGGGCACATTATGTGCCACATATTCATGGCAACGCGAGGCAACAATGGAAACTAGCTACCTGGGAGTACAATTTTGTTGTTTTTCTTTTCTTTTTTTTTTTGCTATTGCACAACTCTCTGCCTCAGCCTCAGACATCGACAGAAACTCGCGCAGATTTCACGCATTCATTGAGAAAATATTTGAAGGGCGCTGAGCGATAATTGCACCACCAAACCCAAAGGCAGCGGTTCAATGTGCGTGTGTGCGTGTGTGTGCGTGTGTGTGTGTGTGTGTGTGTGTGCATAACCATTATCCATTACACAATGCTCATTGCCATGTGCGTGACCCAGCGACCAATGCAGAACGGTTTTTCCATTTTGAACTGAGAGCCTCGCTCACCCACTCAACCACTGAACCACCCGTTCAGTCAGTTACCCACTGCTTAATTCGCATATTTGGCAGCCCAAACGCCCAGGCAGACGGCCTGGACGGAGTGTAAACAAATCTCTTCCATTTTGGATTTGCAGAGACAGAAACAGAAACAGATCCCCAGTCAGATGCAGAGCCAAGGGCCAGCCATTGAGAAGGACATTGCTCAGGCTCTTGGCACCAACAAGAATTTCGATTTCGAATTTCACCTGCCCACCTGAACGAAACGAGCATCAAGTTGCTAAATCAATATTTTGTCTTGGCCTGCGCAATGCTAATTGATTAGCCCAAGCAAATATCTATATACATATGCATATAAATATCTATTGGATTCGATTAGTAAATTGCTTTCAATAGAATTGAAATCATGCACAAATAAAGAAAGCAAATATAAATACTAAAGAAAAGTTTAATCTTATAAAAAAAATTCCAAATTAATATTAAAAGAAAACTATATTAATTCTAAAAATAAAACAAAAATAAATGAGAATATTCTCGAAAAAGTATATGTATATAAAATACCCTATCAAAAATTGACAAGTGGGCGTGGTCGCTGAGAGCTCTTGCATTTGTCTTGAACCTTAAGCTTTTTAGAGAAAAGTATTTCAAATTCAAATATGATATGATAATTAGTATAAAAATAATTAATACTAAAAATATTGTATATACAGTAGAATCCGGCTATAACGACGCTCAAATCGTGCTATAACTAAAAAGAGCAAAAACAGTTTTTTTTTTTTTTTGCTTTTATTAGACTTAAAATAAAACAAAAAATTTGTTAATCAAAATTATGTCTATAATTTTGAACAGAATTGATTCAGTAAACTGTATATTTATGTACAAATTATCGATATTCTTGAGTGTTTTTCGATAACTCATCCCATTTCCAAATTATCGATAAAGTCGAACATTCGTTTCCATTTTGAAGGTTTTTTGAGCATAACTTCTATACCGTTTGAGCTGGAGACTTCAACTTTATATTTTTAGATAGATATTATCGATACGCAGATTTTGTATATTTTAGATTTTGGATGCCACTCCACCTTCGCTCCTAATTTCAAATACTAGAGACTTGCAATTTGGCGAATAGATACATTTAGATACTCTTAATCTACTCTGAAGATCTTCCATCTGGAAATGGAGTCTCGACTAGACCCTTCTTACTTGTTTAAAAATAACTTTATGCTTATGAAGCTGTAATCTATTACAAATGTATTCTATAAGATGTTGTTAGTGAGAGAATGAAATGTTTCGAGAGCTTGGAGACTTAAGAGCTGACTATATATTATATGACTCCAAGTGAGCAGATCTGTGAGTTGAGTTGAAGCTAATGTTCAATAGGGCCACAAGTAAGAATTAATCAGAAATATCTTTAAAAAATGATTTTAAGCGTTTTTTGCTTATTATATATATATCAATACATTCAAATTAGACTCGATAAACGTCTCTTACACCCGATACATATCTAATATATTGAGCAGCTTAAAGTAATAAGAAAACTCAAACACTCATTACATAATCAGTTAATCATCGGAGTTAGCCAAACAACATCTTCTGACTGGTTTATGCGGCCAAGCTCAATTCATAAACTTGAACAGTAAACAAATCTTGTCTTGGCTTAACTCTGAGTTAACAGAGAACCTTTCATATGAACTTGGTTTATCCCTAAACTAAGCCAATTAAACTTGAAGAGAAAAAAAAAAATAAATAAATAAATGCTCAGCTTTAAGAATTTTCTCATGATTTGGCTTAGGGAAAAGTTTAGTATGCTTAGCCTTGGGGCTAACTGTTGTACAAATTATGATTTTTATGATATAATTAAATTCGATAAATAAACAAATATCAGCTCCTTGGCGGGCTGCAGGGGGGCGTGGCCAGCGGGCAGAGCTGGCCAGCGACTGCACGGAAAATGTAATTAAATGTGAGATGTTTGTGACGCCTTTGTCTGGGGCGATTTTCTGGAGCGCAGAGATCGAGGCTGCGGCAGCGATAATGCCAGAGGTTTCCCATGGCCTTTGTCGCTCTGTCTCGGGGCGAGGGCGGTTACCGGGCCGAGTAGGCACTGTCCATACACACACACACACACACACACACACACACGCACACTCCAGCATTGAGGTAAAAAAGAATCCGACGCAATCGATGCGTCGCTGTGGATTATTAATGGATTTTTAATATCATTTGTGTCGGCGTAAATTGTATTTTAAAAAAGAACTGAAACGATTTATTGACACGAAGTCAAGTACAATCGACAATTCGAATTCGAATTCGAAATCTGAAGGAAATATAATCTGCATCTGGATCTGCAACTGTATCTATATCTATATCTATATCTATATCTATATCTATATCTATATCTATATCTATATCTATATCTATATCTATATCTATATCTATATCTATATCTATATCATATATCTATATCTATATCTATATCTATATCTATATCTATATCTATATCTATATCTATATCTATATCTATATCTATATCTATATCTATAATCTATTATCTATATCTATATCTATATCTATATCTATATCTATATCTATATCTATATCTATATCTATATCTATATCTATATCTATATCTATATCTATATCTATATCTATATCTATATCTATATCTATATCTAATTATATCTATATCTATATCTATATCTATATCTATATCTATATCTATATCTATATGCTCTAACTGTATCTATGTACCTGTACTCAGCTATAGATACAAGTCTATATATCTGTATCTGTATCTGTGCACACCACAGGGCTCGGCGGCCTCTCTCACTTGACGCTGGATGCTGGGCCAAGTGTGAAAAATGATTGATCGATTTCGATTCGTGCAGCACTCACAAAGGGCGCCGTGCTGTTTATAAAGAACTTCGACAGCGGGCTAAGGCGAGGGGCTGACGGTCCAGGGATCGGGGGCCAAGGGCCGAGGGTCGATGGCGGCGACAGCAACGACAATCGGCATAATAAGATAGCAATTATTTATCTCGAGCTGAATAAAGGCAATTTTTGATTAATGAAAGCAGCGAGAAAATCAAAAATCGAAAAAATACAAAAAGATCCAAAACGCGTGTATCTCTCAAGTGAAGTGAAAGGAAGTGAAACGAAAGTGTTGACTGCCAATAGAAGATATTTCCATTTGTCCCCTAATAGCCAACTCCATTTCACAATTCGTCTCACCTCCGGGACTCGCCGCTGACGACCTTTTGATTGTGCCACAAACACCAACAAGTCAGAATTCCACTTGAGCGGACAAAAAAGCAAAGCCGAATTCCCACCTGGGTCAACGCAGAGCCCAAAAGTCGTACTCTAATAGAAATATCGTTACTTGATCGAAATATAATTAAAGTCTAATGTGATCCCGGTACTCAGGCTGACAGAATTGGGATTGTCCTTAATGATACGAGTTGAAGCTAAATACTCGAGTTTATATTGAACGATGCATGAAAAGATTTCTCTCTCTCTCTCTATGTTGGTAGTCTATAGGAAAGTAAACGCAGGTCTATTGACATCTATTGAAAATCGATAATTAGATCATTTTATAAAACTTATCATAATATAAAGCTTAATTTTTACTTAATTTTTTATGGGATTTGAGCTTAGCTTTTCGCATTGGCCTTTTGAGATCTTTAACTCTGAAATAAGTCACACGACGTTTATCGTATCACTCGTGAAATAAGTCTCCTTTAAAGAGTATAACGCGAATTACTCAACGCAAAACTGTCAGACTAAGAGAGAAACGAAACAAAAATAGTTCTCCTGCTCTGAGCGTGTATTTCAGATTTTTTGCTGTTATATTTCTTATATTTCTTAAATTGAAAAGAACTTCCTTAAGGCAATTAAAATACTTTAAATTAGTTGTTAAAGCTTGTCAAATATAATAATATGGTATAATGGGAAGTCTACGAGTTTTGTAACAAAATGGAAATTCCCATTTGTGCTTCACGATTTGGCCATCTAAAGACTTTAAGAAGTGTTCAAGAGTTTAAAGAGTTGGTAATTTACGCCTTGTATTACACGATATTTGAGCTGAGGTTTAAAGCTTCAGCTAGCTAAAGTATGCTTAGTATATACATACATACATATGCATACATACATACAACATGTAAATATATGTAGTTCTTGATAGCAAAATATTTATACATGCATATGTATATCTCTGGCAAAAAGTATCTCAACATTTGAAGATGTGCAGATACATAAATACAACCATAAATACATACATGCATACATATGTATGTATGTACTTACGTTAACGCTTTACATAGGCAGCAAAGAAATGTGATGAACAAAATGAAAGCATATCAAAAAAAAAGATAAAGAAGAAGAAGAAGCAGTAGCAGCAGTAGCAGCAGCAGCAGCGCAATAGCTGCCTTCGGTTCGTGCCTGAACTCGGGGTCGGGTGCCGTTGTCACCAGAGCGGTGCTCGATTACTATTGGTGCAGGAGACAGGAAAAATCGCCCCCATGCTAAAGTGTCGCTTCGTGTGACACCAATGGCACACATACAAGCACACACACACACACATACACATACATACATCTATATAAATTTGTGGCGCAATCGCATAGCCAGTAAAGCAAAGTCGTCGCTGCCGTCGCTGTTTGCAGCAAGCGAGAGGTGTGCTCACGAATACTTGGAGAGACAACTCACACACACACACACACACAGAGGCACACGCACACAGTCGCACGGGCACGGGCATTCATTGGTGTTTACTAAAAAGAGACGGACACACACTCTCAGCTCTCGGTCGCTGCTGCCGCCGCCCCGTCACCGGAGCGCAGTGGACAAGAAATCAAATGACAAAAATTAAAAAAAAAAAAAAAACAAAAAAAAAAAACCAACGAGCAAAACGAAAAAAAACGAGCGTGTGACGTCTACGAAGCTCAAGCGAAGGCGACAACAACAACAACAACATCAGCAGCAACAACAACAACACTGCCATAGCCCATAATGAGACGAAGACAAAACGACGGCAATTTCAAGTAAGCTACGGCACATGTACAACAAGCAGCGCTGCTGTGGCCGACGTCGCTGCCGGCGGCAACGGCAACAGCGACAATAAGCAGCGACAACGACGAATTGGCTGGCCATTGCCATTTCATTCGAACAAATGAAGGGGCCAACTCGTTTTAGCTCTGTCACACGCGGGCTGGCTAATGGGACGACACACTCACACTTGCACACACACAAACAAATCTATATATATATACATACACACACACACATACCAAGCCCCATGAGAGAGCGCACTGGCGCTCTTTGGTTGGCGAGCAAATGACACTGTGTGACGCTGTGGCCGGCTGCGGGAGAGCAGCAGAGCGAGGGAGAGTGAGCAAAGGTGCGTGAGCGGGCAGGTGTGTTGGTGTGTGTACGTGTGCCTGTGTGTGTGCTGCTGCTGCTGCTGCTGTAGCTGTAGCTGTTGCTGCTCACTCGCTCGGTCAGCAAACACAAATACGTCGCATGTCAACCACTCGTCCACTCAGACGACAATGTGCGAGCGAGACACCAATAGCCCAAAATGCTTCGTACACACACACATTTGACTGTGGTCGTGGTCGAATGTCCCACGAATTATTTTTTCCCTATACACACACACACACGCATATACACACACACACATACAGCATTGACCATGCGTATGCGTGAGACATTAGAGTCGCCTACGCTTACGCCTACGCAATTGCCATTTGCCTATTCCCACCCCCAGCAGAATCCATTGCCAGTGGCAGCCGCACTGCTCTTGTAGAATACTTTAAATTTGATGCTCATCATAAACTCTGCCTTTAAGTTTTCCACCGGTAAATATTTGAAACTTATTGAAAATGCAATCAAACAGCGAGCCAAAGAGAGCCGATTTTCTCTTCGTTCTGCACTGCTTAGCCGACAGCTGCGCGCCAGCGTCAGTGGTGCGACGGAGAGAGAGTCAACTGCCAATAGCGCTGTCGCATGCCGTCTATGTATGTGTGCATGCATGTATAAGTGAGTGCCAGTGTGTGCCATTGTGTGTGTGTGCTGACCCAACGACGACAATGTGACACAGCCTAAACAAGCAGCAAGAGCAGCAGCAACAGCAGCGGGCAGCAAAAGGCATCACAAACACCGCACGAATACACCTACAATAACAACTACAACTGCAGGCCAATTCCAATAGCGCAAGCGACGTCGCTGCTCTCATACTCTCGCTCTCTTCGCCTCACACACACTCACTCACTCACACATAGACAATGCTCACTCGCTCGTTGGCTGGCTGGGCCTGTGCTGCGTTTCAGGTAGACATTTGTGGGGCAGTTACGTTGAACTTGTCCGCTGCTGCGTGTCTGTTGCTATTGCTGCTGTCGTCTCTGCTGTGCTCTTTGCCGTCGCTCGTCGTCGTCGTCACTGCGAGAGCAAAGTGTCACCCACCCCGCTGCCGCTGCGTATGCGTGCGTTTGTCTCTCTGTGTGTGTACGCGTTCGTGTGCGCCTCTGTGTGACTGTGTGAGTGTGTTTGTGTGCGTTCATGTGTTTGTGTGTCTGTGCTGCCGCTGTCTCTGCTGTTGTCGCTGTCGCTGTCGCATTTGTCGTCGTCGTCGTCGTCGTTACATTTTTTCTGCTCGCAGCGGCACGACAATCAGTGTCACCCACGACTTTCGAAGGAGTGGATCTCTTCTGCTGTCGCTGCTTCTGCTTCTGTCGCAGTCACAGTCACCGTCACAGTCACAGTCACAGTCACAGTCACAGTCACAGTCACAGTAACACAACAATAACTGTTTTTCGTTTGCCGACTTCTTCGTCTCTGTGTTTTGTTTGTGTGCCCCGTGAGACTTGCAACGTTATTGCTACCGTTGTCGTTGCCGTCGCCGTCGCGTTCGGACAACAAATCAAATTAAATCCAAATAAAACAATTCAAATAAAAACAATCAATATTTTTTATATTTAAAACAGAGAGAGAGAAAAAGAAACTAAATGAAATATGCAAAATATGTGAAATTTTTTTGGTGACAAAAACAAAAAGTTGATAAAGAAAAATAAAACAAACGAAAATTTAGTGCAAATTCTAACGGACAATTGAAATTGTAAGTACAACAAAAAATAAGAAAAACTTATTAAATTTATTTTGTTCAACTACTTTTTTTTTTTTGAATGTGTTTTGCCGTCGGCCAAAAAAAAAAAAGAAAAATTAAATTTGTCGAACAAATTTCGGGCGCAAATAATTCCACAAACTAAGAAAACGAAAAAGCAAAGATACGAAATTTGTAATTAAGATTTTTGTCTTTTCAAATGTTGCCTGAGATACAAATTGAGATACAAATGCGCAGCGCCCAGCGCTGCCTGAGCCACTAGACCAAGTCGCAGCCTCCGTTTGAGGCTTAGCCACAGCTTTGCCATCATCATCAGCATCAGCATCATCATTATCATTATCATCTCTCTTGCTCGCTCTCTCTCTCTCTCTCTCTCTCTCTCTCTCTCTCTCTCTCCATCTCTTGGCCGTTCATTGCTCCTCCAGTTTATAGCTGTTGTTGTTGTTATTATAATGTGTACTAAGAGCAACAACAACAACAACAACAACAACGTTAAACAGGAGTTTGCTGTCGTCTCTCGTCAGCTCTTGGAATTTGTGACTTTCAACATGCCGATAATAAAAAAATATACAACGACAACAACAACAAACAGCAAACAGCAAACACATTCGACGCTGGCCATCAAAACTTGTGATTGGTTTTTTGTTGTTGTTGTTGTTGTTGCTGTTGTTGCTGTTGCTGTTGCTTTCGTCTCTTAAGACATTTAAAGCGTTTGACAAAAATAATTACCACATGAACACACACACACACACACACACACACACACGCACACACATACACTGGCACACACATACATTCGCTTTGGCCACTGTCATTACACATTTCGTTTTGTTACCAACGTTTCTAATGACTCGAAGCAATAAAATCGTGAAAAAAAGCCAAAGAGAGAGAGAGTCAGAGCGAGAGAGAGCGCGAGAGAGAGATAGAAGTTTTGCACCAATTTCAAGCACCGCAGCAGAACTTTCAATAGTTTATTGGAGAAATTTTGCTTTAGAAATTGCTCGAATGATTGATTTTAGTTTGTTTGCTTGCAATTGATCCTTGTTGTAACGGCGAACAGATAATGCATGTTCATTCATGATGAAGATACTTTGGCAAGTTGTAGATACTTAACTTGAAGATACTTCTAGCAGATGCTTGGGCAAAGAGAATCTGTTTATAGGAATAATTACCATACGTACATATTGTATATATATGCATGTTACCTTTGAGATACTTTTGTATCTCATAGCTGCATTTCAATCACTGCAAAGGCTAAGAATTCTATTGAAGATACTTTTAAAGAAATTTGTTCATATTGCAGATACGTTTGTGCTTGGTCTTTACTTTTAGAACTTTAGATCCTCATGCTGAAGATATTTTTGCAACTTGTAGTTGGTTAGTTGCAGATATCTCTACGTATCTTGAAGATACTAACCCTTACTAATAGATACATATATATATTTCTTCATTTTTGTCAAAAAGAGTTGCATTTTTTTCATATCATTCACTCTATCAATACCTGTTAGATACCTTTTAGATACTTTTGTATCTCATAGATACTTTTAAATTATTGAAAAGTTATTGCTTGCTAAAGAAATTGGTTCATATTGAAGATATCTTTATAACTTGTAGTTACTTTTAGATCTTTAGATCTTTAGAACTTTATATTGTTGCTACTTTTGCAAGTTGTAGTTACTTTTAGATCCTGCAGATACTTATCCATAGCAGAGACGTATTCTTGCTCTTACTATATATTATATATATAGTATTATATATATAATATTATATATTTTTAATTACTATATATTTTTATAATTATTTTAAAAATTTTTTTAAAATTTTTTGTACGCACAATTCTCATTATTGCATTATATAACTCTTTTATGAGTGTTATCTCTTAGATACTTTTGTATCTTCTACTCCCACTCTTTTATTTGCTGGTAAACTTGTGTTTCATAGAATTTCCATTTATATATATTATATTATATATTATTGTTATCAATAGTCTTAACTACTTTTGTATCTCATTGAGACTTTTGTATTTCGTAGATACTTTTGTATACACTTCTTTCTTTTAACTTTAAAAGAACTGTCTCAGCTTAAGAGTATCTGTAGCTGCTCTAGCATCTTATAGATACTTTTGTATCTTTTGCTATGTGTATAGAGTGTTATTGTCGTCTCAAATGTCTCATATCTGCTCTCCTGTTACATATACATGAGCTCATGCTTACACTCCCAACTCACAGATACTTTTCGCATCTCTAGTTAGTCCTTCAATCATTTCAACTGCATTTGGCATAGAGTTCGCATGCCGCGGTCCATTCACCTGCCCAGTCCAGGCCGCATTATATGATGTTGCCACATCAAGTACATCGCAGCTCAACTGGGCACACACACACACAGAGATATGTATTCATTTATGTATGTTTATATGGCCGACATTGGCGCATTTGTGTGTTTGTTGAACATTTGAGATTGATTCCAAGTGATAGCGCCAGAGAGGGGCACCCAAAGGCGGCTAACAGCAGCGCTGATCGCTCGACATGCGGCTGCGATCCCCATCGTCGCTTTAACAATTGTCCCCATCGTTGTCCGCTGTTCGCTCTTCGCTCTTCGCTGTCCGCTGTTCGCTCTTCGCTGTCCGTTGTCCGTTGTCTGGCCCACCGCGCCCCATCCCGCCCCACCTTGTCGCTACACTTTGGCCATCAATTCTGCTGCCGCTCGTCAGTCACAATTACAGCGAAACACGGCAACAATAAAAATCACAAAAATAAAAATAAAATAAAACAGCAGAAGAAGAAGCAGTAGAAAAAAAAAAAAAATAGCCACTTGGACTAGCTGCCGATCGCCGCGTGTTGTCGTCGTCGTCTTTTGCGGCTTTAATGGGGGCCCCCCGAACGAGACGCTCAGCCGAAAAGGCCGTAAAAGACTTTTGGCCAAGCAAATGAGCTGACCAGGTCCAAGCTCTTCAATACAAATCTCCGAGCTCGATCCGGTAGCTGGGCACAGTTACTGCTAACTCTAGTCGCTTGATATATATATATATATATATATATATATATATATATAGTATATATATATAATTATATTTGTATCTTCATTGGCCCCACTGTGCGTGTGTCGCCACGATTTAATTGCGCAGCAAAATTTCAAATCTGTAATTGGCATGGGCTGCTCCGGCTGCTCCGACTGTCATCTCGATGATAACAGAAATAGTCGCAAAAAAAGTTGCGCAACTTTTGCAGCTGTAACAGCGAGCGAGCGGCATTTCTCTCATTCATTTCTGATTAGATTTTTGCCAGCGCCTTGAACTGTGCCTCCAGAAGTCCCTTCGGCCTGCCCCTTGCTGTGTGTTTGACCGAGTGACTTTCAGCCACATTTTTTGATTGACATGCGCGACACTTTGGACCTGTCCGTTGTCAGTTGACAACCGAGCGGCGAATCGTAGCGCGCGCGGGGCGAGAGCCTCGACAAAATCAGCTCAACAATAATATAGCTCAAGCTGCGACGGCAAAATTGGTGTCAAGTCAAGCTTAAAAGTTCAATTTTGGTTTAGTAAAAGATACTTTTGCAGCATGAAGATACTCTTGTATCTTCGATGGACTTTGCTTAGTTATTGATGATTCTACTAAAAGGAAATGTTTAAAAATTAAGTTTTACTTTATTTTGAATAGATTTATGTGAGTTTTCTTACTTCGATTCTTTAGCCTGAGTAAAAAGATACTTTTGTATCTCCGAGTGATTGATTCGCCTTGGCAAGAGATACTTTTCTATCTTCAATTGACTTTCCCTAATTATTCTACACTAAAAAATATCTTAAAAATAAATTTAAAATTAATTTGTTGTTTAGTTTAATTAATTTTTTATTTTTGAACAGGTTTGCAAGAGTTTTCTTTATAAGTTTTCTACGATTGCTTGTTTAGCCTGAGTAAAAGATACTTTTGCATCTCTAAGATACTTTTCTATCTTGAATTGACTTTCGCATCAAACTTGGCTGAGTTTCTATGCTACAGAAATGCCTAAGCATTACGTTTGTATTTTGAGCTCAGCTGCTTGAACTTTCTTAGCCAAAGATACTTTTGTAGCTACGCTTGTTTAGCTTGAGTAAAATATACTTTTGTATCTTAATTAGCGCTCGCATCCATTGCAATTGCTTCGCTTTATACCTAACAATGCTTACGTACTGCTTTGGTATTATTTTATTCTATGCTTTACTTGAAGATGCTTAAATTATACTTTTGCATCTTAAGGTGATTTGTTGGCATCAAAGATACTTTTGTATCTTCAAGTCAGTTGCATTTCTATACTCAAGAAATGTGCTTAAAAGATAGTTTTGCAGCTTGAATTGAGTTTTGTTAGTTTTGAATTGATTTGCTTGAGTTTGCTGAGTAGATTATGCATTTGTATCTTGAAGCGAGTGTTTCCTTGACAAAAGATACTTTTGAATCTTTAAGCGAGTGTTTCCTTGGCAAAAGATACTTTTGTATCTTTAACTGATATTATATAAATTTGCATCTTTACATACTATTGAGGCTAAAGTAGATTTTTGGTAGTAAAAGATGCTTTTTTATCTTCCACTGATATGCTTGAGTAAAAGATATTTTTATGCTATAGAACATCATGGGCAAATCACTTTTGAATCTTGTAAACACTTTTATGTACTGCCGCTGCATTTGTATCTAACAGATACTTTATATAACATTCAGATACTTTTATACTCGTTGTATCTTATCAAGTTACATTTAACTGCATTTCATCATGCAGCTACTATATCTTTTGTATCTTTTACACACTCACACACAGCATCAGAACCAATGTCAATCCAATGCTAATCCGTGACTTTTCTCTTCAACTTCTTCTGCTTGCAGCGAACCAAAACGCCAAATCCAAAACGTAACAATGGAACACATTATGAATCCATTCATGTCGTCCGCTTATCTGCTGGGACACCCGCATGCCCATCCCCATTCGCATGCCCATGCCCATGCCCATGCCCATCCTCATTCGCCAGCCAGTTCGCCGGGCTCAGCGGGTGCCACGGGCACCACCACAACCAGCACCAGCAGCAGCAGCAGCAACAACAACAACAACCACAACAACCAACACCACCACCACAACAACAACAACAACAACAAATCAAGCTCACACAACAGCTCAAAGCCCAAACGCTGGGGCTCGCCGCCGATCAATCTGGCCGGTCAGTTCATCAATCCGGCGACGGGCAAGAAGCGTGTGCAATGCTCCATCTGCTACAAGACCTTCTGCGATAAGGGAGCGCTCAAGATACACTTCTCGGCGGTGCATCTGCGCGAGATGCACAAGTGCACGGTGGATGGCTGCAATATGGTGTTTAGCTCGCGGCGTTCGCGCAATCGTCACAGCGCCAATCCGAATCCCAAGCTCCATTCGCCGCATATTCGCCGCAAGATTTCGCCGCACGATGGACGCACCGCTCAACAGTTTCCCGTATTTCCGGCGGCTGCGGCTGCGGCCGCTGCATTTCCGGGTCTGCTGCCGCCGCCACCGCATCATCCACATCATCCACATCATCCGCATCATCCACATCATCCGGCCGTGGGCTATGGCCCGGCGGCTGCGGCGGCTCACGTCATGTTTGGCGGGCAATCGGGTTTGCATAGTCTCGGCCTGCTCGCGGGCCGCACACAGCACGAACGGCTCTTTGCGGAGGCGAATGCGGACATCGATGCGGATGTGGATGGTGATGCGGATGCGGATGCGGATGTCGATGGCGATGCGGATGCGGATGCCGAAGATGAGGGCGTCTATGTGTATGTGGACATGCATGCCAACAGCTCCAGTCCAGCTAGTCAGGATTGCCACAGCGATGCGGATGCGGATGCGGATGGCGATACCGAGGCGGATGCCGAGGCGGAGCTGCACTGCAGCCTGAGCCTGGCCAGCAATACCAACAGTCACACCAGCTTCGATGAGGAGGATCGCACCGAGCAGCCGCTCGACTTTAGTCTGCACAAACGACGTGAAACCGCCGCGGAACGTGAACGTGAACGTGCACGTGCACGGGAGCAGTCACAGTCACAGTCACAGTCACAGTCACAGTCCAGTCACAGTCACGCTCAGCTGTTGAGTCAGAGCAGGAGCTGTGCGAACGTCGCATCAAACGTTCGCCCAGTCCCTGCGGCGGCAGCGGCTTCTCCATGGAACGTCTGCTGGGCAAGCGTCGCCGCCACGACAGCTGCGCCTCCAGCTCCCAGGAGTCGACGACGACGGCCATCAAGATGGAACTGGAGCTGGACAGCGACAGCGCCGATGCGCCACTACCCACCGACCATGCCCACGATCTATCAACGCCGCTGGCACGCAAAAGCGCCGTCGTCTCACCGGCCGCCCAGGCGCCTCCATCCGCTGCGCACAGTCCTCAGCCAGCGTTGCCTCTGCCCAATACGCTAGCCATCTCGGGTCATGCACTGGCGCCGTCACCGCCATCGCTGCTCTTCGGCATGGATCTGGAGGAGCAGCATCATTTGCGGCTGCTGCAGACGCAAATGTTTGCCGCCGCCGCAGCAGCCGCTGCCAGCAGCAGTGTGGCTCAGTCGCCCAACGGCGTTGCCGCTGTTGCGCCCTGGAATTTGCTCTCCGAGGTCTATCGCTCAATGCTGCTCAGCAGCAGCAGCAGCAGCAACGCTGCCATCGCTGGCATCGCTGGCATCAGCGCCAGCAATCTGAAGTCACCCCAAGCGACGGCAACGACGCCGCAGTCGGCGCAATACAGCGATATGCCGCCCACCAATGCCGCCATATCCGTTTAAGAGGAGACGACAACGGCAGCAGGAGGAGGCAGCAGAGATCGAGTAATGAGAGGAGAAAAGAAGCTGCGCTCCCACACTACCCTCCCCTATCCCAATTTTTTTTTTGTATGTGTGCAGCCATGAAATGGCCAAAAATTGAAGTTGATTGAAACTGAATCTTGATCTTGATCGAATGATTATGATTGGTGCCGTGCCGCACTTAGCTTTTCTACTCGTACTTGTGTTATATATATGAAAAACAAAACAACAAATTATTATTATTATTATCATATATTATATTATATATATTTTTTTTGTGCTATCTCTAAATAAATATAAACTCAAATTTTTTTTTGATAATCTAAGATAATGCGACATCTAAGTGTATAGTATTCAATCCGTTCCTCAGTGCAAGTGCACCCAGTGTGGTCCAAAGAGTTGAAGTGTAATTGTGTGTGTATGTGTGTGCGTGTGTGTGTGTGTGTGGTGTGTGTGTGTGTGCATGCAACTCTTACGACCCACTGTACGGCGTACAACGAAGTATTGATATTTATATGTACCCACACATACATATATATATAAATATATATTAACTAAAAAGCAAATAATATATTATGTAATTCTTAAGTGCAACACAATTTTTTTTTCATAGCCAATAACTATTTGTATTTGTAACTAACTTTATATAGGCATATACCGCTATACATAAATATTATTATTATTAAAAAAAAAAACAACAACAACATATCTCGTGTGTGTATATGCTCCCCACTTTAGTTCATAGATTACTAAACGAATTCTACAAAGTCCCGCAACGAACATGGCTAAATCTAAGATATTTGCTCTTTGCATCTAAACGAATAATAGATCAGATCCATGACTGTTTAGTAGAAATGTTATTGCTCTATCGAAAATCGAAATATTGAAATATTGAAATATTGAGAAACGAAATTTGCTCCTTAAGAGTTTTATTGTGTATTTAATAATGATATTTCATTTGAACAATAAAAAACCAAACAAAATTGAAAAAAAAAAAAAATAAAAATACTCAAATTTCTTTCGACTTGGGCGGGTTTCATCAACTGAACTCAACTAAACTCAGTAAATCACGCAAATATCATTTCGGTATTCCCTAACAGCTCTGTTGTGACGTCACAGTTTCGTACAAATTAGAACGCGAGAGATTTGTTGATTCGAACTCTGAAGATGCAGGAGATATAATCTTCCTTTTTAATTGATAGCTCGAAATCATGAAAAGTTTTCGAATTTTTTAAACAAGCTCGATTTGGGTGTGATATATACGAACCTACTACAAAAAATTTTAAGACCCTAGCTCTTATAGTGTCTGAGATCGGCGTGGACCATGTAAACAAATTTCTAGCTCTTATAGTTTCTGAGATTGAAGCGTTCATACATATGGACAAACGGAGAGACTGATAGATGGATAGACTGATATATCGTCTCAGCCCGTCACCTTGATCAAGTATATACATATATGCCTTATGGGGTCTGTCGCGCCTCCTGCTGTCTGTTACATACATTTAGCAATTCCATTATATTCTGATTTCCCTTTTTGAATGGATTCAAGCTATTAAAACTCTTAAGCAAGTATAGCTCAATTTTCTATTTAAGACTAGAACAAGTGCTTTATATTAGGAATGTGTGCATATATATTGAAAATAGTCAGGGTACTTATCATTATATACGATCTCGTCTGTTGACTACTAAGTTCAATATTTGCTTTTTGATATGGTTGTTCCATTGTGCAATGGTATCAGGGCATGTTTTATAATCATTCTTAGTAATTTATTGTTATTTCACTTTTAATTTAAATTATAGTCTAGAGTTGAAAATGATATGAGAGAATTAGAGATGAGATTAGAGATGAGATTAAAGATGAGAATGAGTATATGAGAATATGCAGTCTTGGAGCACTAAAATCTAGTCAATTTGCTTATTGTTTAGTATAAGATAGAATGCAAATTACAAAAAAAAAGCTAAAAAATCATTTTTATAGCTAATTCCACTCCCTCCCTCTCTCTCTCTATCTATATATGCATATACTCCACTGATATATCCATCTCAATTGAACGTATTCATCTTCAGATTTGTGGCATTTCTTGAGTAGGCGTGACATTCATATTCCAGCTACTTTTGGGTCTATTTGACTGGTTGGTTGGCAACCGCATTATCAACCACATCATTATCATCATCAGCAACAGCATCATCATAATCATTATTATTATCATTGCGTTTAGGCTAGGCAGGCCACTTATGAACAGATTACACGCACATAGCCATAGGCACTCGAGGGCCATATAGGAATATATAGAGAAGGGGGAGAGAGAGAGAGAGGTAGAGCATTGCATGGCTCCAAATGCCGAATTCTAAATTCGGCACATGAAAAAAAAAAAAAACAATTCAATGGAGTTTCTGATTGAGATTCCGAGCTGAAGCTGAGAGCTGTATCTGGGAGCTGTAGCATAGTTGCGTGAAACCGAAACCGAAACCGCAAAATTGACATGAATGCGTGAGGACTGTGAAGAAAATGTCAAGTGCCGTCGCGAGAGGGGGAGGCAAGAGAATACAAAAAAAAAAATAGAAGAAAAGGATATGTGAGTGTGAGAGAGAGAGAGAGAGATAGGGAGAGAGAGAGAGAGAGAGATAGGGAGAGTGAGTGAGATGGGGCTAGGCACAGCGAGTTGGGCAATCCGTCAGTGTGTGCGTCAGTCAGACAGCTAAATGCTTGCCACATTATGAGATGATCCTTGGCAGCGTTGTCACTTGAGACACCAACACACACACGCACATCGACATGCACACACACACACACACTCACACATCAGCACACACACACACACAAGCTCATATGGCAACCACAATGACAACGACAACAACGTGGCTCTGTGAAATGGCTGCTCTCATCTCTGGGGATCTATTTACTTTTAAGTTTTTCTGAATTGGATGATGTCACGAGGCGGCGTGGTGCTGTGTGGTGCGGTGTGGTGCGAGTGGGTGACTTTAGTATTCAAGTGGTTTGGCAATGCGACGGAAGCAAAGGAAAAGGTTTCGCTTCATGCGGCGCATTTTTGCTTTTCTTTCTTTCTTTTGGCCTTTATGAAATATTAGAAAAATTTACAAAGCGTTAAAAATTAACATTTCAAATGGGATTGCGATTGGGAATGGGAATGAGATTGGGATGTGTGTTGGTGTGTGTGTGTGTGTGTGTGTGCGTCTGCCGCTCGTCGCTGGGGGGATGCAAATGCGTTTATTTTTGGAGACAATTGAAAACCACTCGAGGGTTATTGAGATGTGACAGTCAAGTAGTCGGGGAGACGCAGAAACCCAGCACAGACATAGACGAAGATGGAGCAGAGAGTGAGACAGTGAGCGAGAGAGAGGGAGAGACAAAGCTGATTCGCAATGTCGAGTTAACTTGACGTTTGAAATAGGATCAACTGTTTACAATTTTTGGCCAGCGCGAATTCATTTGGCAGCAGCTAAAAAACATAGATATAAATATACACATATGAGTGTGCAATTGTATGTATGTGTGTGTGTGTGTGTGGGTTAGCTGCAAATACATTTGCATGCAACAATGTCCAATGCCACATCAAGTGCGGCACTTGACAGGCGAATGACATAGCCAGAAAAAGCCAGAAACAAGTTATTCAAGCTAGAGCAAGAGCAAGGGCTAGATAGAGAGTAAACGGGAGGTAGGGAGAGCGTGAGAGAGAGAGAGAGCATGTTTTTTGTAAGGATCAAAGCGACTATTGATAATTTGAAAGCCATTCTCAAACGCTTGCCACATTTCCCAGGCAAATCTAAGTCTATGAATATTTTAGTTAAGCGAACAAAACTTTTATATATAATCAATTCAAGTTAGTTGTTCATAGAATTCAAGTTGAACAAAGCAATTTGAAAGGCCTCGTGCATCCATCTATGAATACAGTTGAATCCGTTTAAAAGAACTCCGCTTATAGCGTTCGTACGGTTAAAGCAATGAAAATTCCGATCCTTATACAAACTGAGCAAACTTATATGGCTAGAGTGTCTTCCGGGTATAAGGACAGTCTCTTGAGCGTCGGCATAACCGTATTCTACTCTACAGTTGAATTCGTTTATAATGACTCCACTTATAGAGTTCGTATTGGTTCGTATTGCTGCGAAAACTCTGGTCCTCATTCCAACTTATATGAGCAAACTTATTTGCTTATAGTGTCTTCCGGGTATAGCGCTGGTAAAAGGCTCCGTCGTAAAAGGAGACCGTCGTTATAAGCGGAGTATACTGCAAAATTCAACGCATTTATAAAGACCCGCTTATAGCATTTCTACACTTATTCCAATGAAAGGCCTCATGCAAACTGAGCAAATTGGATATAACGACAGTTCCTTGAGACAGTCAAGAGAACTCATTATAATATAAAATGTCCGTCAGACTTAATTTGTTTCATAAACTGATTCCTTTCCAGCGATCCACTGTGATTAGTCTAATTGAATTGAAGTTAACTTTGATTCGCATTATTCCCATGCTCTTATAGATATCTAGTTTGTCAAGCATATGGCTTTGAGGTCACTCGATCAACCGGTTGGCAGACGCAACTGATAAGCTTCTGTTTTAGTGGCGATGCAGATGCAATCATCGTAAAATGCATTCAAATTTGGGTAATTGTCGTTGCCAAGAGGCAGCCAAGAGGAGCAACAACAACAGCAACAACACAGCAACAGACAGGCAACATCGGGCAAACAGACGAAGAGACAACTTCGATTCCAAGTAAATAAATATACTTAATTTTAATGACATAGAAATTGCTGGTAAAGTGCTCGCTGATTGAATCTCGTTAGTTGCTCGTGTCGGAGGCTGGGAGAATACCAAGAAGCGGCCTCGGCTCGCTCTCTGTACTTGGGCAATTAATTCGACATTTTAATTTACATTTCATGGGAACATGAAGCAGACACAGGTGACTGTATCTAATACTCAGTCTCTCTCTATGTATGTGTGTGTGTGTGTGTGTGTGTGCAGCCCGAAGTAAACGAACAACTTTTGGACAAGTGGTAGCAGCAAAAAGACATCGACAGTTGCTCATTTACCAGCTGCCAGACACAATCTGCATGGGCAATAGGCAAACTTGGAATTCTGTTGAAGTTTACGAAAGTCGAATCAAAGATCTATCTCTTTGTATCAACCTCTCCCTGTCTCTCTCTCTCTCTCTCTCTCTCTCTCTCTGTCAATATCAAGGTTAAATATGACGCATAAAATATTATTCTGACGGAATTGAGTTGAGTTTCTTTTATGTAGCCTACTCTATATATATCTCTACTATATGTAAAAGACTTTGTTCTTTAATGTGCTCCACAATTACATAGATTTCACATGACTTTTATTCAATATCAGCAAGTGGCTGTACTTTTTTTTATAGCACTCTGAACATCGATTGATCTGTGCAACTAAAAGTGAAACTAGCTGAGAGTGAATGGTTTTTGAAGAAAGCTTAAGAGAAGAAGAGTTTTACGACTTATAAAGAGTATAGATTCTTTGACCAAACAGAAATGCTAATACTACCGCTAAATATGTATGAGCTGTCTTATAATTAATCGATAACATTTGATTTTCTAAAGATTCTAAGAAGTGTACAAGTTATATAGTTATATATTAGTATCAACGATAACTAGTTATATGGACTAATGCAAGTTATCGATAACATGCAGATCTTGAAATAAGCAATGAGAAGCCATGTAAAGCCAAAAGCTGTAGAGTTTATGTAAAATTATATCCTTTGGCTTCTAAAGTCTATAAAAGTTATATAGAGTGTTCAAGTAGGAGTATTACTACCAACGATTACTATTTATATGAATTAATGCAAGTTATCGATAACATATAGACCTTGAAATATGCAATGTGAGGCGCTAAATACTTTGAAGCTAATATCAAATTATATTCTTCGGTTTGTAGAGCCAATAAAAGTATAGATTTTACTCTAGTATAGATTCTACTCTGAGTCTGACAGCCCTTGGTTATTTACTTACCCTGAAGCAATACTATCTCCAAGGCCCAACATTCTGGCCTAGCTCAAGAGACGCAATTGATATACTAACAGAGTAGATGCTAAGTCTAGTTATTCCCAATTAAAGTTTAGACTGATTACTGCCAGGGACAGACCTTTAATATTAGGACAGATCTTTAATATATAATGAAATGAAATTGCTTTTCTACATCATTTCATGTATGTAAAGTTCTAGAAAACTTATTCTCTAAGTAATATCTATGCTGATATCGAATTTATTTCTTTAGGAGTCAACTGCAAGTAAACTGAAGTTTAACAAATTTTACTGACCTTGGTAAAGATGACTAAGAAATCTCAAAGAGCTAAAGCTTTACTGAGAGCAAACTTTGTTTTTTCCTGCTTAACTTAGATTATAAAAAAAATAAAATAAAAAAAATATAAAAATTAAATATTAAAATATGAAAAGTTCTGTTTCTTTTGTATTGGATTGATTAATAAAGCATTTAGTAGCGCCAACTCGAGCTGGCGTGAGCCAAATGTCGCCTCCTGCTTGAACACCTGTTGTCCGGGCTGGCAGGTGTGAGGCTCAATCATTATGTGATTAAACAATTGATTAAGTTTTAATAAATTTGCAAAATCAATATTAAAAATTAAGTGCAGTAATTACTTAAATGGCTATTTGCTTGCCAGCCAAAATAAATATTTTGCGAACAACCATTTAAACAACGCTCCGTCGCCCGTTCTCTCAGATCCTACTCCTGTTTGGATGGTGTTCTTGTTGTTGTTGCTGTTGCTGTTGCTGGTGTTGTTCTTATCCATGTGGCAGCACGGCGGCCTCTGTGGCTGCGAATGGCCGTGGGCGTGTGTGCATATGCATAAATGTGTATATGTAATCGCACACACACACACGCACACCTGCAAGCGGCCAGCATAAATTTACCTGCTGCATTATATAAATATTTACGTAATATACGTAAAATGCGTAACGCCTGTTGTCAACAACATAATCAACAACAACTGTGCCACACACACACACACACACACACACACACAGCAGCAGCAGCAGCCAATGGCACCCCGCCAGAGTCACAATCGATGGACTGAGCTATCATCCTGCTCAGCGCATACGATTTGCATACGCACACACACACACACACACACACACACACACACACACACACACACGCACACACATATATATTTTTTTCTTTGTCATTAATTAAATTACATTGCGCAAATTGCAGTGAGGTCGGCATACCGCAGCGCCCCATCGCTGCCGCCACTGTCCCCAGCTCATTCCAGTTGGGCACTTGGTAACAATAACGGTAGAATGCTACTGTCTGATTGCTTTGCAGTGTAACGAATAGCAAAACCAATACCAATCACGATCCCTACCCCATAGTTACCCACAATAACTCGAACAATCCTTCGATTCTCGATTTCCATTCGCATGCACAGCAGCAGGCAGCGCACGCATGGCTTACTTATTGTTGGATCTGTTACAGTAGCATCACTCAAAATGCCTTTTGATAGCGCCTCCTGCCACCTGCCACCTGCCACCTGCCACCTGCCACCTGACAGCAGTCTCCTGCCTGCCAGCCTCCTGCCTGCTGCTGACTTGTGTGCCAAAGCATATCAAAGGGGTAAAGGGTATTTATACGGCATGGACTCGACCATTCCCCCGCATTCAGTTCGGTTTGTGGGGCTGCGTAATATAATAACTTTATCGTACGTATTTTAATCATAAATGTATTCCAATTAAAGCTGCTTTAAGGACGAGATATAGAGAGGGAGAGAGTGAGAGAGAGAGAGAGAGAGCTGCCGCAAGCTATCATCAAATATTAATTATCCCAAAGAGGTCTGGACTGATAGAGCTCTATTGGGGATATGAAACATTTTGTTTAGTCAACTACTGTCCGTAAGCAAACTAATATCAATTGATATGCCAACATAGTTATAGATATAGGTATGAAACATCTTCATATATAACAAGTATTAATTATTTAAGAAAACATCTCGTCATACGAAGCTCACTATGTATGAGTGATATAAGACTTTGTTGGATAACTAACTAACGTTATGAAGAAAGAAACTTAATTTTCAGTTTCAAATTGTTCTTGAGCTATGATGCGAGTCATCAATGCTTAGAACATGATTCCATAACGCAAGTGCAAAGGGATTTATATAGCTTGTAAGCATTGTAAATGCTATCTGTTTTGTTGTAAGTATATGCCCATGATTATTCCTTGGAAACAGTTCAAGGAACAGCGCATTGCCAGTTGCTCAATCTTATTTCTCTCCTACGTAATTAGCAGTACCATAAAAATACATATAGCTGTAGCGCTCTGATCTCGGCCGACCCGATTGCAGCTACCGGAGATAAGTGGTTAGCTCAAGAAACGAAAAAGGAAAAAAAAAAAAGAAAAAAGAAAATAGAAAACAAACAATCAAATGCGAGGACTGAAGTGTGACAAAATGTAGCTAGACAGACAGCATGTATAGTATATGATGCTACAGGTAGTATATGCATCGAAATACCCAGCGATTGTCTTAAGATGCCATCTCGTTCTATTATTTCAAGTTAAACGACATCAAACGACGATGCTAATTGGATACAAAGACGAAGTTCTCATATGGCACGCACACACAGCAACGGCGAGGGAGCCGTCGAGTTTGGGTTTAAGTAAATAGGGATATATAGATAGATAAATAGATGTGTAAGACGCAGCAGAAGGATAACCGTGAAAGGGTAAATTGGGCGACATGTTGTGAAAACATGCTACCGAATTGCAGTTAACAAACATGCGACATCCAACAACAACAAATTCGAAATGTTCTCTATTCTGTTTCTCTGTTTGCAGAGCCTACGTTTCGGATCTGGCCAAGGTCGTGCGTGTCGGCAATGTTGTTTAATCTGATATCCCATAGCCCATATCGTTATCGCAGTGGCTGAGCGCGCGGTGCAGTAGTCACGGCACGGTACGGTGCGGTGCGGTGCGGTACGGTTCGGTATGGCTCGGTACGGTGCGGGCTAAAGGATCACTTTTCAAGGAAAACATCGCCAAGTGCAATTAACACATAGCGGCAACAAATGTGTTGCGAGTACCGGGACTATATCTGGGTACGGCCAGCCATCGACCAAAGTAAACATATTGATAATGATAATGTGAATTGTGAACTGTGAACTGTGAACTGTGAACTGTGAACTGTGATCTGTGACTGCTGGCGGTGTCGTTTCTAGATGTCGTTCCTCGTTTCGGATTTTCCCAAATTGACAAGCGGCGCGGCACTTTAAGGATTTGTGTTTCGTCGGGCGCTCTCTCTCTCTCTCTCTCTCTCTCTCTCTCACTTGCTGTGCCTCTCTCTGTGTGTTGTATCAACATAAACAGCACGCAAAGACAACTACAAATTCGTGTCTAACAAACTCATAGATAAGTGCTAATTGGGTTTGCCAGAACGAAAGGGCTGCAGTCAGCTGGGCTCTTGTAATGGACACCCTACAGCACCCTGACGGCTACTGTACAGCCCAGCCAAAATGAACCCATCAAGAGCTGCCAGAGCCAGTGCTACTGCTGTTGCCTGACTGCGTATAGAATGGCGGAGATGTGGCATGAGGCACGGGACGTAGGCAGTGGGGCATGGTGAGTGGGGGTAGCCCGATTGCCGGTTGAAGCTCAAGTTGTGTTTTTCCTGTTAGCGGCCACTTTATGCACTTTAGTTGCTGCAGGCCAGTAAAATTAGTTTTTTTATCCATTCAACTGCTGCTGCAGCAGTTATTGTTGTTGTTGTTGTTGTGGCTGCTTGATTTTTTGCGATTCAATTGAAATTGAATGCCATGAATATCGAGGCAAATCGACATCAACGAATGGCCAGTCGAGTGCCTGGAACGTTGCTTCTTTTTCTGCCGTTTTTAACAAACATAAAATCAATTACACAAGCTTCATTAAGCTTCCATGTGAAGGTGTATGGGTGTGGGTGAGCTCACTCTCTCTGTCTGTGTGTGTGTGGTCGTCAGGTCGATAAGGTCACCCATGTATGTTTGTTTGGGCAGCGCCCGCAAGCTGAATGGCAAATGCGACCGGTAAACGGCGTATGATGAAAAAGGCCCATGGCTATATGTCCAACTCCAGCGCGACGCTCCTGCAGCTCCTCGTCGTTTCGGGCCGGCTCAACCACAAAACACACCAGTGAATACAGCAGCGAATGCGAAAAAAAAGAGAAATAAATAAAGGAAAAACTTCCATAGTTGAACTTTAACTCCGACTTGGACTACGATTTCAAACATCAACTTTGACCTGTACTCTGATATTGTCTCAGCTGATTGGGCCGCCCAAGGGTCTCTGGGCATATGTCATCGGCACGGCTCATCGCCAGAATTACGCTTGAATAATTGCGACGGCTACTGCGCTCCAGCGGCAACCGATGGCTGCCATTGGCTCACAGCCCGCGGTGATGCCTTAATTTAACTTAAGTGATTGATGCCAGTTTGAAAGTTTGATGTCTACACACACGCACACACACACACACACACACACACACACACATACATACGCACCCACTCGCTAGTCCTTGGAGATTCATGCAAATTATAAATACAAACTTCAACTGGCAGCCTAATTGGCTAAGCAGCCGAGAAGCTTAGCCTCCCACTTGTAGTCAGACTTCACTGACAAATGAGAAATCACCAGAAATCAAAGTTAGAATAGCTGGAATCGCATGTAGTTGATCTATTTTTAGATATATGTTAGTGTAAGCATAGATAGGCGCCTAATCGGATTTGTCTGTGAATCGCTTAGAGTTGTTATATATCTATAGGACTAAGGAAAAGATCTATGGGGCTATAGGCATTATTAGATATTTCTAAACTTTAGATCTGCAGCTCCGTACTTTCCAACTATAGATAAATAAATCTATTTTTTAGATCTAATTGTTTCATTAGATTAGTTCTTTCAAACGATATATTTTTAGATCTTTAGATCTTAAGACCTGCTCTTCAGATGCTTGAAACGATCTTTTAAATCATTAGATCAATATGCACATATGATCTATATTTTAGATCATTAGATCAAGATGCACATCTGATATATGCATCTATCGTTTAGATCGATGTATCTATGATTTAGATATATCTGTGAGAACTAAAGATACATTCTTTTGATCTACAGTTATATATTTTAGATCTATAGATGTATCTTTTCGATTTATAGGCTTATGCTTCAATTTTACAGGCCTATCGCTCAGATCTGTCCATGTATATTTATTAGATATATAGATCCATCCTGTAAATGTGTAGATCTATAAGTCTATGTTGTAGATCTAAGCTCAATTTCAACTATTGCCCTCTTATCACTTATCTTTTATCAGCTTTAGCTTAAAGTAGACTTTTAAGTTTGTTTCCTCTCTCAGCAGCACTCAGCACTGCTAGCTCCCATTGGGTTGGGCTAAAAATGCGATACAAAAGTATAGATTTTAATTGTCTAGATCGTACTATTTATACCTTCTTAAGACTCTCGACAAATGTTTGTATACACTTGTAAATGATTTCCATTTATATGCACTTAAGTATGGCAATTGTCTGGGGCTCAAATCAGCGACTTCTCTGCGCCGCGCTGTTGTGCGTGCGGTGGGTGTGATGGTGGTGGCGGTGGCGGTGGCGGTGGCGTTGGCGGTGGGGGTGTCGGTAGTTGGAGGTGGTTAGTGGCAATCGGTTTGTTCCGAGTCAGCTGCTGCCTGGGCAAAGTAAATGCTCGGGCCACAAATATTTGAATGGGCGACCGCGCAAACAACGTTTTTCTAGCCAGAAGTTATGTTTTTAGTTTTGTGGCATTCGGGAGTGGAGATCTTTGGGCAGCTGACCCCGTCGGTGGCGGCGATGGTGGGGACTGTTTACCCATTAACTTGCTTTTATTGACAACGACGACTTCCAGTGATGAAATGTAAGCAACATCAAAGCCAAATACTCGCTCCTTTCATTCGCCTTGGCGCATTCATTTCGCTACTCCTGCTCAGCAGCCGGTTGTTTGGTTTTTGGTTGTTTCGAATGTTGACGCAGCCCAACCCCGGTCGACGTTACGCTTCACCATCAGCCCTCTTGCTAAGTCCTGCGACGAATGCGACAAGAGTGTGGCCCAGCCCAAACCCCGAACTGAGACTGAGACTGAGACTGAGAGTGGGACTGGAGTTGAGTCCGAGGCTGGGGCAGATTGGCAGGCGGCATTATCCCTTTTGACGTGCGCGCATTATAAAAATCAATGAATTAACATTTACATGCAAAAGTATTTGACCACAAAAAAGAAACAAATGTACAACGGCCAACTGTTGGGCATCCTATGCCCATTTGTGTGTGTGTGTGTGTGTGTGTGTGTGTGCGTGGGGGCGTCAACCATGCCCACCCAGTCCAAGGACCAAAGCCGGCCCGTGCATCCCTTGTATGCATACACTTGATTACTGGTGTCTTTACCCCTGCCCCGTTTCGCCTCGGACTGCCCTGGTCAGCCCCATCAGAGTATTTGCTTTTTATGCGAGTGTTTTTCCTTTGCTTTTTCTTTTTTTTTCCATTTCATGATTTTTTTTCTCTCTCTCTCTCTCTCTTGGTTTTGTCTTTTTTGTTGTTGTTGTTGTTGTATGGATGTGGCAACATTAAAGTCAGAGGGCACTCGGCCTCGGCTACGTTTGATTCATTCATCGGCGTGTGGAAGGGACGCTGGCTGGGGCGAGCAGACGACAAAGCCAGCCTATGCGAAATGATTTCTATAACAAATTTAATCATCCTAAACAGTTTCCCCCCAACCAGCAATTGATTCATTTCAGTGCCTTTCAATTGGCTTTTAACCGATTAGCAGCACAGTTACCAGCTCTACCACCATGGTAGCATTTGCTCTAACCACCTGATCAGTCGGAACATTAACCCTTTCGTGATTTCCCATACCACTTCATTAGCATAAAACGGCAATATTTGACAACACTCAATGTCCATTGCCAGTGTCCAAAGTATGCAGGCTCCATATGTCCAAAGTAGCCAAAGGATTGCATTGGAAGACCTAACTCGATCTGAAGCTACCCTGTACAGCGTTCTTAAATTAGATATTGAAACGAGCAGAAGAAGAACATTTTAAGGCTGTACGAATAAATATTCAAATATTTCATAATCGATTAGCAAAATGAAATTCTTAAATATCTTTAGCACTTCAGCTCTTCTAGATCTCAATTCTTAAGCCCTTTAGACCCATCAAATTGGCATACCCAGCGTACAGCTGGCATTAATTGGTATTCGTATAGTAGTATAGTGTAAGCTGCCCTTTAGCCAATTGTTTAGATATTTCAAATGCTTATTGCCATTAAGCTGAGTGAAGTTGCAGCTTGTATGACACTTGGCACTGGCCGAGGCCACCGGAACAACAACAATACGGAACGCAACGCAACTGAGTTGAGTTGAGAGAAAGGATCTGAGCATCGGAGCATCGGAGCATCGGCAATGCTCAGATTAGATCGACGCGAAGCGACAATGGAACGTGCTGTGTTCGCTGCTGATAAGAGTATCTTCGCTCTGGATAAACGTCGCACTGGACCTGAAGCTGCAGCTGGAGCTGAGCCCAGGCCCAAGCCCAAGCCCAGGCCCAAGCCCAAGCCCAGGCCCAGGCCCAGGCCAGTGCTGTCAAAGACAAAGTGTCTGGCATAATGCTCATGGGCACTTTGAAAGCTGAAACGAGTAAGCGAAGCTGCATGCATGGAGCATGGAGCAGCAGCGTTTCCTGCTTGTAAAGCTGGCCCCTTAATCTCGCTTTCGGCACGTATCGAGGAGCCGACGCGATATGTTGGCGGTCGCAATGCCTTGCAGTAGTTTTACATACAATGCCATGCGGCTACCGCCAGCGACTTTGAATCTGACTCTGACTCTGACTGTGACTGGGACTGGGACTGGGACTTGGACAAGAACTGAGACAGAGAGTGCGACTTTAACTGGGTCTGGCACTGGACACTGGGTGTTGCAGCTAAAGCCTGGGCAGCAGCAGCAGCAGTTGCTGTTGCTGATCGCATGCGATTGCGATCGGCGAGGTAACAAAGCGATAATGCGAAAATCGTGTAATCCATTAGCGTAACTTTTTGCAAATTTGTGACAATGACAATATTAAGATAACACATACAATACACCAAAGCGCTCAGCTCTCTCGGCCCTCTTGATTCGATAGAGTTTCACGGCTGCTCTTGTTTTTTTGTTTTTTTGTTTTTCATGGATTCCAATTGCTCTGCCCATTGTTTGCCCAATGAGCTGCCTGTGCCAAATTAATTTGTCGTCAGCCGCACTCCACCAAAATCTTTGCCATCGAGTCTGGTGGTCTTCACTCTCTCTCCCCCTTACTGACTCTCTCTCTCTCTCTCTCTCTCTTTCTCTGCTGACTTCATCAGCTCGAAAGATGTCAAACTGGTAATTGTGTTGCAGCAACTGTTGCAAGTTCAGCTCCAGCTTCAGTTTCAGCTTCAGTTTCAGCTTCAGCTCTAGAGCTGCCGAGATGCAGATCTGTTCGAGGTCCATCTCTCGTATTCAGCATATGCCTTTAATTGAAGATGCGTGCGCGCATACTTAAATCGCGCAAACAACACTTTGATCTTAAAAGAAGTGACGTTTAGTGGTAGTTTTATGGCGATAATGATCTTTCGGATGGGACAGTGATGCCATTTATTATTCAGCGATTATCGGCTAAACATGCTCTCCAGCTCTTCAGCTCTTCAGCCAAACACGGTCCAACAGCAGATTGTGACACTAGCCCTTCCCACAGACACAAATATAGAATATAGAACAACTGATATAAACTGAGAGACAAATACATTCTGTATACAAAAGTGCATAAATATGTTACATGGCAAAACTAAGTTGTCAACTATTCTGCAGCAAAACAGAAATATTGATCTAGACAAATAGAGTGTATAAATATATTTTGAGTCTATTATTATAGAACAATGTAGTGTGATAACTACTCAGACTAAAAAGGTGAGGTGAGCAATAATTAGACTATGCTTTTCTGCATATTTGCTCTATCCGATTCTTATACCATTTATAGATTATTCACATTAGCTTGCTGTATGATGTATTCAGGTATTGGAAAATATTTTGTCATAATATTAGAAGAACTCAAATGGTTTTGAAATTCGTTGTCTTGACTTTCTTCTAAATATTTTTCCTTTGAAACCTCTTATATGATAGACCTACTATGAGTTCTACTTCGCATTTAACAATCCACAAAAATCTGTGGCAAAATAAAATATATGATCCATATCCAATATTGTTGACTTGTGTAAATACTATGTATCTGAGCTTTCTGAATAATGAGAATTCATGGTAGGAGGTATATAGAGAATATTCAGTGTAGGTCAGAAAAAATTAACTGAGTCGATCATTCCTTGTTCGTCTGTCCGTCTGTTATTTCCAATCTGTCAATACGTCTTTCCGCCCGTTCGCATGTCTTTCCGTTTGTCCATCTGTCCGTCCGTCCTTCTGTTTGTCCGTTCGTCTGTCCGTCTATCTATCCCTCTATCCTTCTGTCTGTTCGTCTGGCTATCCGTCCGTCTATCCATCCGTTCGTCTTTCACTTCGCCTATCCGTCCGTTCGTCTATCTATTCCTCTATCTCTTCATCTATCCGTCCGCTCGCCTCTCCTTCCGTCTATTCGTCCGTCTACCTATCCCTCTATCCGTCTGTCTGTCCCTCTGTCAGTATCCCAGTCAGTATGCCCGTCCGCTCGTCTATTCGCCCGTCTGTCCATTCCTCCATCCGTCTGTCCAGTATGAACGTATATCAGACTTGGCTTGAGCATATACACATAAGTGTGTAAGACGAATCTTTTTATGATTTGATTCGCCGAGCTTCATTAATTGAAGCCTAAGGTCCATTAGTCATTGAGTTGTCAATGACATCAGTTTTATAGTTTTTATAAAATCAAGCTTATGCTAAATAGATAATTGTGGATTGTAGGGAATGGAGTTGAACTATTATTAATTCTAGCCTACTCTATCAGCGAGCATCCGGCTAACTCGTTCCTCTCCCAACCCTTTAGTCAGCTAGTGAAACAGCGATCTGTCGGAGTTTATTGCCCTTGTGTCATTTAGCTATTCAGCAGCAACAGCAACAGCAACAGCAGCCGTTGTATTACCCATCGGCTGTTGTTATGATTTGTCACCTTTTAATTTTTAGATGGCAGCAAATGTAAACTATTGTCGCCCGCGATGTAAACACATCGCAAACAAAGAAAACAAATACCCAGTCACATTCCCCCGGCTGCAGTTGCCTCTTCCAGCCGCGTGTCCCGCCAGCCCACCAAGCGGCAGTCACCATGCGTCATGTCGCTGTCGCTGTCGCTGTCGCTGTCGCTGTCGTCGATGTTGTTGTCGTATAGCCAGTTCCGTTTGGCAGATCGCGCCGCCCGCTCAGTCACCTGCTATCGGGTCTGCTTATGCGATATTTGAATGTTCTTTCTGTTTGGCTGCCGCAGAGCCAATAATTGTTGTGTGTGTGTGTGTGTGTGTGTGTTTGGCTGCTTAACAGCCGAAACGTCAAGCATCTGGGTACTGTGGAACTTCGCTCAGCACCAGCAGGCAAAGGCTCGCATGCTCACTCACACACAAACCCACATCAAATAACAGTTTATGGCATTACACCACAGTGCAGCACAGCATGCCAGTGCAGCATACATACATTTCCTTATGCTCAACAATTTAGAGACGTTTAAAGATGAACGCGTGACTGAGTCGTGAGTTCCTTTGCACTGGATTGAACGAAACATGATTTGCTTTCTGCACTTGATCAATATCTGTAATCGATAATTAGCCATATTCTTGGCTATTTATTTACATTTATATCTATGCTCAACTATCGCATAAATTTCACTCATCTCTAATACAAATGCAGTTACAAGTTGCGCCTTGCCAGCTTCTCAATGCCTGAAACTCCTCGCTTCCATTACCAATTTCGCCCCTCATCGATTACGCACACACACACACACACACATGTGTATATATATATATGTATATCGTATTTTTAGCTAGTGTTGATGTCTTCAATTAAAGAACCGCGGATGCTGCCAACAGCAATTAGATTGCGGTACGTTTAGACTAGTGCGAGTGCGAGGCGATGTGCGATGTGCGATGTGCGAGTGCGAGGCGTTTGTTCGATTGGGGTTAGGCAATGGGCCGTGGGGGCGTGGGGGCATGGGGACTGGTGGCATGGGGGCTCACATTTTTGGTCACATATTCCCATTGCTGGCCATGCAAGGTGTCGCCGTTGTCGTCGCCACCTCGAAAAATTAGTTGTCAAATGGCTTTTCAGCGATTTGTGTGACAGACGGCTTTTACCAGAGTGTGTAAAATTGAGAGTGTCGCCACGTCGATTATTGTTGCCGTTGCTGCTGTCGCTGCTGCTGTCGATGCTTTGTCTGAATCATTAAAATTTGACAAAAAAAAAAAAAAACAAAAAAAAAAAAAACAAGAGAGTGTATTTGTTTTTGTTAATAACTTACAAATTTATGATTTGACTCGTGCTACGCGTAATGTATTTCATTATATATTTTTCTTCTTGTTTTTTTGTTCAGCTGTTTTTGTTGTTGTTGTATATTTTCGTCTTGACGTCGCACATGGCCCACTGTATTGGCCCCTTGATGACGACGCTGGCGACAGCAGCAGCAGCAGCAGCAGCAGCAACAGCAGCAGCAGGCACAGGCGGTCGTATTCGTGGTCGCGGTCTACATGTGCCCCCCTTGTCAATATAATCGATTTAATATGAATTTTTCCATTAGTCGCATTCTCCGATTTTAGACGCGTCGTTTTTATAACAGCTCACAGCTCGGCCCGCCCTCCATGCTCCATGCTTTGCTCTGAAACGGGTGCAACACATTTCAATACGGCACTGCAGTCGAGCATTTCCCTTCCGAGCTATACATGTGCCGGAGTTTTGACTATGTACTCGAACTTTAAAAGTATTCATGGGGACCACCAATTGTGGAGTTTCGTTTGCACGACTGCTTAAATAAATAAATACACACACACCCATACACACTCGCCCACATGTGCTTATAAATATGTATATATATTTATACATATATATGTATATATTTCTATGTATGGTCAATCAGAAATGCGTGCGGTTTTGACTTTTATATCCCCCCGACACACACACACACACACACTTCGCTCGAATACTGCCCGATCTGCGGTCGACTGCACTTCTCTATTAGGAATCGAAATAGTTCGGGGTATCTGCATCTCCATCTACATCTTTGACTCGAGCTATGTATGTCTGCGTCTACGTCTCGGATTCCACATTGCATTTCCTTTGCACGGTGGTCTCTTTGGGCCGATTGAACGATTCGGTTTACCATACAACTGGACGCCGGCCGCATCTGGCAAGTGGGTCGCCGCAGTCTCCCAATCACGGGCCATTATTTCAGCGAATTAAACACTCCGGAGCGTGACTCTTGCAGCATATGGGCGTCATATTAACCACTGTCGATATGTGTTCATAGCCAGTCACGAACCCCAACAAAACATATTGATGCACTATTTATAGATCTATAGAATACGAGACTTTTGAGTAGTCTGCATTCCGTCTCAGCACACGCAATGAGTGTTAGCAATACGTCTTTTGACATATGCTGAATGAATATTCATATATCTATATATATGTCTCTAAATCTCAATATTTCTATATCTCCATATATCTCTATATCTATATCTATATCTATATCTATATCTATATCTATATCTATATCTATATCTATATCTATATCTATATCTATATCTATATCTATATCTATATCTATATCTATATCTATATCTATATCTATATCTATATCTATATCTATATCTATATCTATATCTATATCTATATCTATATCTATATCTATATCTATATCTATATCTATATCTATATCTATATCTATATCTATATCTATATCTATATCTATATCTATCTATATCTATATCTATATCTATATCTATATCTATATCTATATCTATATCTATATCTATATCTATATCTATATCTATATCTATATCTATAATTAGTATAAACTCAACTTCAAATCCAAATCAAGTTAATCTTAAGACTACCAGTGGACATTGGACGTATCTGAATGGAGCAATGGTATGGGAGGGATGGTAATCGCATGGGGTTAGCTGGGGTTAGTCGAGCAGAAGCTGTCGCTGGCTGTCTCTGCTCTTGCTGCTGACGTTGAGTAGTAGCGCGTGGATATTAAATATTTGACTGGCGTTTCAACAAAGTGAAAATTTATTAAACTTCTAAATAGTGTTGACAAAGATGTACGAGAGTGTGACAGACATGACAAATAGTTTAGCCCAGCCTCACACACACACACACACACACACACACACACAGCCACCCGCATACATCGCTTTGACAGCAGCAATTTAAAGTGATGGCAGTGCCTGGGTCTGGGCCTAGGCCTCCACTGGCTTCCTGGCTGCCTGCCTGCGTGTGGGGGGAACTGTGGCTGGGTGTCACAAAGTGGCGTGAGATTTGGGAATGAGGCGCCACCGCCTGACATACTACTCCCCATTATTTGTCAGCCTCAATTTGAACATCATTAAATGAGTTAATGCAATTTAAAACTCTCGACATCTGTACTCATATCTGTGCGCATATTTTTCACCATTTGCGTTTGCCATTCATTGGGGTTGTTGTTGCTGTGTGCGTGTGTGTGTGTGTGTGTGTTTGGTTCACACTCATTGTTTCGCCAATGTGCATACTGTGTGCTGTATCTGTTACTATAGGTGTTGCCATATCTGTATCCTTTTTTTCCGTTACATCTCTTTACAATGGCATTTACATTTTTTTTTCTTTTTTTTTTTTTTTTTGCCTCGCGCTGCTGCCGCTGTTGCTGTGCATGTTTTACACCAGGAACTGTTGTTTAATGTGTTGTTCCTGTGGCCCCCGGGCCCCGCTCTATCCGCATCGCAATTCCGTTCCGCTGCCAGCCGTCCATTCAAGCTAGCTGAGGGTTGGTTAGAGAGGGTGGCTAACTGGATGGCTGACTGTTTGGCTCTCTGGCCTGGCAGCTGAAGTCAAGTTCGCATCATTCTTCAAAACGTTTAAGAATCAATTTCAACACAATACGCTCGACAAGTAACAAGTAACAAAAAGCACGCCCCCGCCCCCGCCCCCACTCCTGCTGCCCCATCTACTTTGCTAGTATTTACCCAGGGGCTTTGTCCCCGGCATGCAAATGCCATTGGATTAATTTGTGAAGCTCTCGATGTGACGCAGCCATCGTCATTCCGTTCGTCTGGGCCCCCGTCGTTCGTTGATATTTTGGAGCCCTTTGCGACCTTGGCTCTACTTTTCCATTCTAACTATTGACAGCTCCATCCGCATGGGAATATGAATAAATAAAAAAGAAAAAGTCAACCAACAACAAGCTGCTTATACTTAAATAATGTCAACTGTAACAATGTTGTCAGCTTGATTAGCTGCAATTAAAAGTGATCCATGGCCCACTCACTTGGCTGACCGTCGCCTCGTCGCGTTAGTCGTGTGGGTGGGGTGGGGTGGTGCATGGAGTGCGTGGCTCGCTCTGCCGTCGCCTGGTGTCGTGCATGCAAATGCTTGACAGTGTCGCTTTATTGTTCCGCTTGGTTCCATATGGCTTAGCACTCGCCAAGTGCCAAGAACCACTTGCTGCTGTTGCTGCTGTTGCTGCTGCTACGGCTGCTTAGTTGTGGAAAGTCACGCTGCCATATTGCGTGTTTTGATTGATGGATAAGCGCGGTATTTGTTTTGCAAACACTTGACAGGCGGCTTGATTAAAAAACTTCACTGCTCACATGGGACTTGGCTCTGGCACTCGCTGTGGCACTGGTGTTGCCACTGACACTGCTGTTGGCTGGTTGCTGGCTTGGATTGCTTGGCTAAACGGCAACGTCCTCGACGACATGTTCGGGCGTGTCCCCGGCTGTGGCCCCTTGCCACATTGCCTTTTAGCCAACCTGCTCAATTACCAGAGGGCGGTAGATACAATTTACATGACGCTTACGGCCCGTCCTGATTTGTTGTCCCTATTTATTTCACGACCTTTGTTGAACATGCAAATTACCATAAATGAAATTGTCGAAACCCTGCAACAGCCAGACGTCGTCTCGTCCCATTGCACAATCTTTCATTCTGTCAGATATGTCATCACAACTCAGAGCAAATGAAAGTCAAGCGTTGATTAATCGAAAATTCATAAACACACACAGATAGAGAGAGAGTGAGAGACGCAGGGGAGAGGCAAGGGAAGATTGTGAGAGGGAGAGGAAGTGCTCTAACAGAAAATTCCATTAAATATCTTAACACGAATATCTCTAGATATTTCACAAACAAACACACACAGAAGTTTTGTGCTCTGTAATGGACCTCAGCGGCACTGGCGCTGTCTATTCTAGAGTTTATTTTCGGATACTTTCCGTTTTGCCAATTGAACAGACTCGAGTGGTTAGTGGCAATGGACGAATTGAGCTCATCGTGATGTCAGCTATGTCGATAACCGATAACAGCACGAGCTTAAATAGCCTAAAATTAGATAAGACTCTTATTGGAAAGCAGAGTAAATTGATTGTAAATTTCTAATTCTTTCTCGACCCCAAGCTTCGTTGTAATTGAGCTCTATCGAAAGCTAGCCAGCATAGATCTAGTCTTTGGCTGTGCTTGGAGCTGACTCTACCTAGTCCCTATTGATGGTGAACAGGAAATGACTCAACCTCGCCTCGATTCATTCATTCTAGAGCCAATACGAACTCTACCTAGTTTCAATTGGGAATAGTTTTAGTCATTCATCGTAGAGTCAACAGGAGCTGACACTACCTAGCCTCGACTCACGATAGTCTCAATCATGAAATTGACTCTACCTAGCTTCGATTACCAATAGCTTTTTAGTCATTCATTCTACAGCCAATAAGAAATGACTCTTACCTAGTCTCGATTGCCGATAGTTTTAGTAATTCATCCTAGAGTCAGCAGGAACTGACACTACCTAGCCTCGACTCACGATAGTCTCAATCATGAAATTGATTCTACCTAGCTTCGATTACCAATAGCTTTTTAGTCATTCATTCTAGAGCCAATAAGAAATGACTCTTACCTAGTCTCGATTGCCGATAGTTTTAGTCAATAATCGTAGAGTCAACAGGAACTGACACTACCTAGTCTCGACTCATAATAGTCTCAGTCATCGTGAAACTGACTCTACCTAGCTTTGATTGCCAATAGTTTTAGTCATTCATTCTAGAGCCAATAAGAAATGACTCTTACCTAGTCTTGATTGCCGATAGTTTTAGTAATTCAACCTAGAGTCAGCAGGAACTGACACTACCTAGCCTCGACTCACGATAGTCTCAATCATGAAATTGACTCTACCTAGCTTCGATTACCAATAGCTTTTTAGTCATTCATTCTAGAGCCAATAAGAAATGACTCTTACCTAGTTTCGATTGCCGATAGTTTTAGTCATTCATCGTAGAGTCAACAGGAGCTGACACTACCTAGCCTCGACTCACGATAGTCTCAATCATGAAATTGCCTCTACCTAGCTTCGATTACCAATAGCTTTTTAGACATTCATTCGACAGCCAATAAGAAATGACTCTTACCTAGTCGCGATAGCCAATAGTTTTAGTCAATCATCGTAGAGTCAACAGAAGCTGACACTACCTAGCCTCGACTCATAATAGTCCCAGTCATCGTGAAACTGACTCTACCTAGCTTTGATTGCCAATAGTTTTAGTCATTCATTCTAGAGCCAATAAGAAATGACTCTTCCCTAGTTTCGATTGCCGATAGTTTTAGTAATTCATCCTAGAGTCAGCAGGAACTGACACTACCTAGTCTCGACTCATAATAGTCTCAGTCATCGTGAAACTGACTCTACCTAGCTTCGATTACCAATAGCGTTTTAGTCATTCATTCTAGAGCCAATGTGAATTGCCACTATCTAGACTCGATTCACATTAGTCTCAGTTATTCATCTTAGACTCTACCTAGTCATGATTACCAAAAGTTTTAGTCATTTATGCTAGAGTCGATAATCAAACGTTTTCGTTTTCAGCTTTTCATAGATTTTTCTTTGATCATCTTTTGGAGGATGATGGTACTCCGGGGATTATCGAGAACGGTTGAGGTAATGAATTGTATATCATTTGCATTTTTGATATGTTACTCGCATTTGTTGGCAACATTATTGCGGCGAGTGAATTTCACGCCGTTCTTATGGCTGGGTCCACGCAATTACGATAACTGCATAATGGTCTATTTATCATGAACGGCTGGCTAATCAATATGGGCTGGGCGAGAAAAGGGGTAAATGGAATGGAAGGCAAACGGTCGGTCACTCACAAATGTCCCCTGGCACTATAATACTTTGTATTTATTTAGCCTGAATAAAGATGTCATAAAAAACAAATTTCACTTTTATGTTTTGGCACGGGCAGAGCGGAAGAGATTCATGGCCCATTCGAATTGGCCTTTAACATTCGCGGTGAGGGGATCTAACACATTTTTGGTGGGGTGCCAGCCCAGCCACCCAGCCTCTACCAGTAACCAGTCGTCATATAGCCATATAGCATACTCAAATACTAGCCCAACAGGCAACAGCTACTGCCTTGATGATGCTAACGCTGATGCCCAATTTCAAAAGGACGACCGACTGCACGAGGCATTAGCATTAGCTGCCTACGGGCCCTGGTTGCGTCCAAAGGACTTGACTACTCAGGCCCAATGCTCAAAGGGTTAACGTGTGCATACATTTTTCAGCTCTTTAAGAGGGGGGCCAAACGGATTGGCAATGGGTATGGGAATGGGGTGTGTGATTCGCCTCCGCCCTGGGCTCTGATGCATGGCACACTTTATCCCGTCAAGGGGGAACAGAAAGAGTGAGAGGGAGAGAGACAGAGCACAGGAAGCGAGGACTGCTGTTGCTTGTTATTGTTGTCACCCTTGTACTAGATGGATACATAGCGTTACATCGTTAGGTTACAGCCACAGGCGGAGGGATGGAGGGCTGGACGGTCGGGCCAGTCGACTTCTGGCTGCGCCGGTCAGTGGGTGGGAAAGGGTTTAAATGATTTGTCGCCTTTTACGCGAGCGATTACCACATTATAGGATAAAGCGCTCCTTATATTGGAAAACACTTTCGTTTATTGCACGATGCGCCACTTTGCCAGCAAATGTATTCCCACTTGTGCGGCCCCAGGAGCTGAGCGTGGCCCACGTCCTTGTGCTGATGCTGATGCTGATGCTGATGCGGCTGCTGCGAAAGGGGGACGCTGCCGGAATTAGGTATTCAGGCAGGGCCCGTGGCAAGCATTGCGACACATTCAAAGCTTTTCCCATCGGGTTCATAAATAATTCCAAAGCAGTTCTTACATAAACAACACCCAACAGCAACAACAACAACAACAGCAACAACAACAACAACTGGAACAACTCGGGTTAAACATGCTCGCACTTGAAACATGGAATTCAATTTGAGTCTCTCCTCCTCCTCCTCCACATTCTCCACCCCATCCAACTCCATTTCCTGCTCTTCCTCCCCCGCCCACACAGCACAGAGCTGGGCCCTTTGAGCTCGTTAATGAGTTTCTACGCAATTTCGTTAGCAAGAATTATTAAAGAGCCAACGAAATTATTATGCAGCTCAGAGCAGATACAACAGCTAAGGCAACAGCTCATATAAAATGCATGCTTGTCCAACCCAACCCCTTTCATCTGTCCCTCATCGCATGGCTTAACAGCAAATCCGGCATGACTAGAGACCAGGAGTGGCGAATTGTCAATGCAATAACCAGTGCTCGATTCGTGAGCCGCGACTTGTATCTGATTTGTCATTTGGCATCAAAAGGCGCATCATATTACACCTGGTGCCGAGGGCCACTGGCCGGTAGCAACTAGTTGCTGCTGTTGCTATTGCTGTTGCTGTCGCTGTTGCTGTTGCTGCTGCAGCTGCCGTGGCAAATGAGACCACCGTCCAAGTGGAGCTGTTGCATGCAAAGATTAGATCGAGGGCAACAGCTTAAATGCACTTGCCCAAAGGGTAGCTCAATTGAGCAATCTCTTTTGTAACAGCGACTCGTACTAAGTCCTTACTACATTATGCTTTAGAGTATTACTATAGAGATATTCCTATAATCAGATCGGTATGCTCTTGCTAGAGTATTCTAGATTCGTGTTCCTTACCAGAGATCTCTGACAGCAGCAGAATATGATAGTAAACTAAGATTTTTACAATTTCACGAAATTCTCCCGAGCTATCCACATAGCATAGGAATTTTTAAACATTTATCTCACTTCCATTAGAGTATTTCAGCTTCGTTGCTTTGCCTTGATGAGCTCTGTTGCTTGTTGGTTTTGCGTTTAAATATTTGCTCACGGGCACGATTTCATGAATGCGGTTTCAGAGCGAGACAATCCTAAGTTCAGGTCCATCAAAATGTGTAATGAGTTTGTATGCAGTTTGCGGTGATTATGTCTCATCGCTACCCTTTTAGTTACCCTTTGTCCCGGCTGCAGATATGCGTGAGCTCTACATTTATTCAAATACTTCAATTTTGGCCTCAGACAGGGCATCGTGCATTCGTACCTGCACTGCACTTCTCCTTCTCCTTCCTCTTCTTCTTCTTCTTCATTATTTTATTTTATTTTATTGTAGTTTTGTTGTAGATCATCAGCTGGCTTAGGGAGAGGGAGCAGGCGGCAAGGAAGCATAAGCATTTGTCCTGGGTGCCTTAATCATGTGGCTGCAGCTACTTCAGTTTTTATGGGCAGCTCCTGGGCTTTGTGATGCGGTTTTTAATCGTGCTGCGTCTCAGATTTCATAACGACCCAAGATGTCATGTCGCTTGTAGATTGCGACAAAACGACAACAATGCCCAAGAATTCGTACAAATGAACTTGATGAACTACCAAACTTTGCTTAATAGCTGCTAATAAGGTTCACTACGATGTTTTTCATTGAAATACTTTATAGATTTGCAGATCTTTTTGTATTAGACATAGACCTTAGATATTAATGCCTAGTTTCGTTTATAGCTGAAGGGAAATCTAGGAAACGAGGTTGTAGTTGAGAGGAAATCTAGGAAAATATATTGAATTATGAACATTCCCTCAAATCCATATCTTCTATATAATCTGACTTATTTATGAATGTCATTTTATTTTTATTGTGTGACTATTTTCAATTTCTAGATACCCTGCAAAAGGATGCCTCATCCTAATTCGTTATAATTTAGAACAGCTTTAAAAGCAATTGCTGGTGCTGGCTGACAGCTCGACCCAAATTGTTTTTCGTCTTTTATTTTTATGGGGTTTGTCAATTTGGCATTTAGCCGAGTGTGGAGAGTATGAAATATTGTTGACGGATCAACCAACCACTGGACTGGACTTGTCGGCATTTACAGTTACGAATGTGTCTGTCTGTCTGTCTATGTGTGTGTGTTGTGTGTGAGTCCTGGGGACAGCTGCTTCGAAACAAATTGCTGATATGTCCAGAAGCGATGCCGCAAATTAGTGTGTTTAATACGTGTGTCTGCAGCGTTAACAAATTGAACTCATTTCGTTTACATTGCGATGATCACCGGAAAACAAATGGCCGCCAAGTGGCAGCAAGCGGAAGCTTTAACGGCCCAGCACAAAGGACTGAAACAAGGAAGTTGATTCCGAGTCGATTCGACTGGAATGGAGTGGAGTGAAGTGGAGTGGAGTGGAGTGGAGTGGAGTGGAGTGGAGAGTGTTGGGCAAGGTGTCTTTTATCTGTCGTTGGCGCCAAGTTCCAAGTCCAAGCTCTGTGGCAATGGTCAAGCCCCTAAGACTAACCAAACACATTTACAATAGCCCAAGTAGTTTTGCGGAACCAAAAGAGACAAATGAGCGGCACGTAAGTTATTTGTACAGTTTGTCCCCTTCGTCGAGCGCAGCGCCTGGGACATCAGATGTTATGGCCATAAACAAAAGTGTTTTAATAACAAGGTTAATGACAAGTGGAATGCCCGCAGACAGCCGCAATGCCAGCACAAAAACAACTGGTCGCACCAGCAGCAGCAGCAGCAGGAGGAGCAGGAGCAGGAGTTGGAGCTGGTCGTCAGAGTGATGTACGTGAGACATGGAAGGTTCTTTGGCTATTGTCGTCTCAAGACGACCACAAACGCCCGCTGGTCAGTCACGAAGTAAACAAATAACGCACCCAATGTCACTCGCCCTGATACGCCACAGGACGACGGCTGAACGATGAAGGATGAAGGATGAAGGATGAAGGATGCTTTGACTGACTCTGCACACACATGGGCCCACAGCCAGAAATTACCAAAGTTGGCCATTGTGTGTTTCTGTTTGATGGAGTGGGTCTAGCTAACGAGATGGCCGGAATAGGAATGTCTAATAGTTATGGACTTGTATCAAAATTTAATTATGTCAAATATTTCACTTGTCAATGCAGCTGCTGGGCATGAGAGTCAATGCCTTCTTCAATTGCACCTTGGTACTGGCCAGACAATGTGCAGCCATAGGCAATCGAGCCGAGCCAAGCTGAGCCGTCCAGCTGCGGTTGGGCCGCTTCAACTTTTAGCCAAGCTGAAACTGGTCGCAGCCAAGAAGCTGCCGCTGTAGCCACTTCATAGATTATTAAAGCGAAATGTTACACAAAAGCATATAATTCTTATTCTTTTATTACGAGTATATTGCCAGCAAGTGTCCGAATGTTTGGTGGTGCCGTTTTGGCGTTGGTGGTGGTGGTGCTGCTGCTGCTGACTGTGGCTATAGCTGTGGCATGTGCTGCTGTTGCTGTTGCTGTTGCTGTGCTGTTGCTGTGGCTGTGGCTGCTGCAATCAATTCATGCATAAACCCTTATGACTTTATACGCTTCACGCTTTCCCCAACAAGAGGCCGCTGCACGGAACACTGGACCGTTGGACCGTTGGACCATTCGACTGTGGGACTGCCAATGGACACGAGAGCATGTTATGGCCAGTCGAGAGCGTATGCCACAGTAATATTTTACCATAATGTAACGGCAAATAGCCAAGACGTGGTCATTTCAAATATTTCATTTTATTTCGCTTCAGTTTTCACAACAACAACAGCAAGAGGAGAAAAAGGTGTAACGACACACATACTGTGTAAGAGAGAGTGCGAGAGAGTGCGAGAGAGAGAGAGAGAGAGAGAGAGACAGCCGCAGACAGTGGCAGCAGCATCAGCTTTGCATCTCATACTGAAATAATACTTGCTTAGAATACATATTTCGACTATTTACATACATTGTATATAAAGCAATTCGAACCGAAACGAAGAGCCTTGTGTAAAGATTTTTATCGGCTTTTATTACGATCAATCTGTCAGTCAATCAATCAGCATAAAAGAGTTTTATGCGCAAGGATTAAATATATTTGATTATTGATTTGCAATCAGAATGTCGTCAAATTGTATATATATTATATTGATCTGTAGATGGATTGTAAAGTCAATTAGATCATACTTTCATTGGCAAAAAGTATATTACTTACTACTATAACTCCTTTTTTCATATAGCAAAGCAAGTTGAGTGAGACTTTATAAGATATAATGGAATATATTCTATCAGGGCTTTTCAAGAAGTATTGCATATGTAAAGGTTCTGAGTGTTACGTATATTCACTTTATGATTTTCGATTTTTGTGTGATATTTTGTTAGGGAATCATATCCCTTGCATATATCCCTTACTACTTACTGTTACTCATATCCCTTACATATAACAATTACTACTTACTGTTACTCATATCCCTATTCATTTTGGGAGTTATTTTACTTGAATTTATCTTGGCTATGATCATCATCTATGATCATTGCCAGCTCCAAAACTTGGTGCCAAAAACAAGATACTTACTCACATCGTATGCCTCAGTCTGTGACTATGTCTTGCTTACGAAGAGGCCCATGAAAGGACGACAGCATATTCGAACTTTGTTTATAGCGTTCGTCCGGCTATTGCGACGAAAATTCTGATTCCTAAACTTAACTGATGTGCGTACAGCTTGCGAAACTCTTTGAGCAAATCTCTTATATGTCTTCTTTATCATATCCAACAATATATTATATATATCTTATATATGTGCTTTCTTATATCTTATATATTATATATATATGTATATCTTATATATCTTATATCTTATATATGTCTTGTGCTTTCAACTTATTGCTCTAGATGACTTTAAGCGCAATTGAGACATAACAAAATTTAGCATTTCCAACGAATTTCAAGAGATAAATTATTCCAAGCTGAGAGAGGATTGGATGTCAAGTGGTGTCTTCTGCTAGTCAGCTCGGAAAGCGTTGCAACTGGAGAGTTGCACAAACAGTAAATTTATACATACTATATACACGAAATGATGCATATATATATAATGTATATAAGGCGTCGAATGTATATATATATATATATATATATATATATATATATATATATATATATATATATATATATAATATATATATATATATATATATATATAAACTGAAAAGCGGAGTTCTGCTGTCGACTTCTAGTAGAGGTACGTGACGTCGAAAAAAAAAGAGGGAAGGAGGAAAAGAATCTAGAATTCAGGCTGGG